>JAUZSX010112840.1:0-17998 GCA_034780655.1 Idiosepius hallami
ATCATAAGCTTTCCAAAAATGTATAGTTTAACAAATCTTCAAAAAGTTCCCACAGAATTACATAACGAACCTGACTATTAAGAGAATTCCTACTTTTCTCAAAGGTATTAAGGTAAATGGATAGTGGATAGACAATCGGACTTGGGAACTGTACTACGTGGGTTCAAATCCAAATTTTTCCGTCTATATTAACATGTCGACTAATACTCTTGAGAAAGGTATGAAGCCCAATCTTCCCTCCAGTTATGGGTTAAATAGTGCAAGACTTCAATGGCGGATGATGTCTACAATGACACAAGGCACTGAGGGTGGATGAAGATTGCAACAGAGGATGGCCTCCAGTCGTGGTGCTATTCCATGCCATTGGAACAAGGCCATTTTTTGCCAAGGGGCCAGGTGGTGGCTGCAGGTGCATCAGTCTCTCCCACGTTAAACATCACGCACAGGCGTCCTCCAGAAAGAGCCCACAGGGACCAAGACGGAGGATAGTCATACTCGACTACGAGTGACTGCCGATAATAATGCAAATGTAATGGAGCAATTTAGATTTGAAATTGTGTAATTTTATATAGAAATGTATAAGAGTTAGATTAGAAATGGCAAATCTCAAGAGTTATGTGAAGTGATTCAAAATAAATTTGTTTATTTTGGTTTTTGCTTAAACAAGATTTTTATTTTTTTTTTTATTTTAGGTAAGTCAAGAAAATGAAATCCTTTTGACCCAAAGCTGGTAATGTTTTCTTTTTTTTTTTTCTTCTTGACATTTTATAATAACTTTTTTCCTTTTATTTTATTTTATTTTTTTCTTTAAATATTTGTAACATTAAAAATCATTTCATTTAGTTTTTGCTACTGAAATTATTTTCTATAAAATAGAAAAGATTTGAATTTTTTTTCTCTATTTAAAAGGTATGTTTCCTTGTCAATGATACAGACCTATTTATATATTGGTAATTGTTTTTATGAAATTAAATTAATTTTGGAGTCTATTTTTATGCATTATCATCATTATTATTATTATCATAGTATTAGTACATTTAAAAAAATATTTACTATTAAATGTTTCTGATATTGTCAGATGCTAAATACTGAAACACGATGATCTGTATACCTTTAATTACATTAAATACAAAATATTAAATTTAAAGGCTATAAAAATTTTCCACAATTTTCAAGAAAATTTATTTTTTCCTATTTAGGTATTGCAAATTTCTACATAATTCAAGTTCATTGTCCAATTGTTCTATTGCACTTAGAGTAATACACTTGGGAAGAATAGGAATCCCATTAATCCCTCTTGCAATGAATTGGATAGTATAATAAGTATTATTCAAAATGATAATGAAAGAAAGTTGTTTATAGGAAATTGATTTTCTACTTTTAATGACCAAAAAGCCTAATATGCTTTAAAACTAAACCAAATAATTAGATTTCTATTCCTCTTACTTCAACTGTCACTTTCATTAAATCTTTGTCAAGGCTCTGTCTTATTTTTAGTTGTCTAATAAAAATATTAAAGCAAAGATGTTTTACTTTATTTGATAGAAATATGGTTAAAGCATAGAAAAAGGATTGATATGTCTTGTAATCAATAGAACAAACGAGGCATGATAGAATTTTCTCTAATAAGTATTTGCATTCAAACATTCTTAGAATCCTTCATGAGTATCACCATGGCTACTTCAAATGGTTATGAAGGATTAAGATTCAAAGATTGCTTGTTTATTTTTTCTTAATTTAACATGTTTTGCTTTTACCTTTCATTCATCTATTTCTTAACATTGGCCAACTTGCTTATCTACTTGTTTTTCATGCATTGTAATATTCAACAATATCAATTAAGATCAATTCATAATTGTTTGTGTTTGGCTCAGGACCACTTTGTTTTCGTGACAAGTTTTATTTTATTAAAAAAGAAATTTAAGACACAGGATTAAAGGCATTTTTGAAGGTAACAAAAATCTCCAAATTTTGAATTGAAATAAAAGAGATCTTTATAAAAAGAAAAAATGTCTGAGTTTGTACTAATTATTATGTAATAGAATTAAATGATCAATTATGACTTCTAATAGATTATTCTTCAGATTAGTACAGAAAACTCCATTGGTAAATTGTCGTATGACTTATAACAATTTATTTTCCAGTTCAATATAGAACATTGTATTATTTGCTTATTGATCAGTTATTTTTGTTAGAAAAATAGCATGTTTTCACATGTTCTCTAAAATCTAAAAAATTTATGATTATTCAAAAAAAAATAACCCTTTTTTTTTTTTAAACTATGTTGAATTTAAAATAAATTACGAGGTTTATTTGAATTTAAAATAAACCTCGTAATTTATTTATATTTTCACTTTTTGGCAATGAATAACCATACTTTCTTTTAACTAGTTTTAAAAAAAAATCTTATCAATGTATGTTTGTATAAAAAATTTTGATTGGGTTGTGTTTTTTTAAAGAATTCAAATAATTCCATTCACTTTTAATTCCATTAATTTATTTTGTCTTTGTCAAATAACATTTTTTCAAACTCCTTCAAGGATTTTTTGGTATTTGTACCATTTGTCTGTATTGTTTCTATTGAAATTCTTTTATCAGATCATTGAAATTTCTGTGGTTTGAGTAAATGCAAGTAATTAATCTGCAAATTGGTTCTCTCACATCTCAGAGAATTCACAAATGAGTGCAGTAGCCTTAGTCATAGTGCACCAGTCATTAACAAGTTCAAAATGATTTTTGCCCTCTTTGTCAAAATCAACTAGATTTTCTGATTCATACCATTTACAAGAAATTTTGACTGTACGCTTGGCTAAAAGTTATTTTTAAAATAATTGAAAATCTGAGGATTATTTCTGTGTTAATTATATGTATTGTGCCAGTTGATTTCTTATGGAAAATAGGGTTATCATAACACATCATGATAGTTTCTGTGACATGCTTGGTTCTTAATTAAGTAGGTTGTTGATCTACTGCAAATTTTGAAAACCAGGATTTCGTATCAGTTTTTACCTTCTAGATGATTTTTTTTATTATCAATGTTGTCTTTCATTTAGTTTCCTTAAATTGATGAACTCCATATGCTCTGGTTTTGGGAATCCATGATAATGGTCCTCTCTACCTGAAGTGACCAAATCTGAATGTAATGGTCCAATTGAAATTTGAACTCCTGTAATATGATTGAATCAAAGTCCATTCATTTGGCCCTTTTATAGCCAGTTTTGTATTAATATGTGACATTTTTGTTCAATTTCCATCTGTTGTTTGTTTGTTTGTTCTAAAAACAAAAGTAAAATGTAATTTGAAAAAATAAAAAAAAAAATTCCCCAAACTTTATAATTCCAATTCTATAAAATAGTATTTTTCTCCAATCTTTATAATTCTTATTCAGACTTATTCAACTTTGACAGTTATAATTGTATTATTGACAATTGCACTCATAACAGTATATGAGTTTGATAATTGAAAATAATATCTAATTATAAAATAGCAAAGATATATGTAGCTAGTACCTTAACATTTAAGGGAACTTTTACTCAAAATAAGAAAAAGAACGATTTATTCATTTGTTACGATAAATCTATTCTAAAGTATTGGAATAATTTTATATTCAGAATATAATAATTATGTTATGACCAAAATAAATATAAATCCAATACAGATTCACTGTTTAAACCACTAAGATTTAAAAAAATAATAATGCCTAAATTATTATATTGCTATTTATTAATTGAAATATGCCAAGTGTACTTTGTTGTTTTTCTAAATCCATCTTAATGAATGTTTTTCTAAATCCACCTTTTGAATGTTTAACAAGTTCTAACATGCAAAAATGGAATTATTTTTTTTTGCAAAAGATTCCTTTTCAATATTAGCATTGAGATTTGTTTATTTCATGTTTTTGCTGGTTCTCTTTTTTCCCTGTTCTCAAATTATTTGCTGAACTGAATATATAACATGGAATAGGAAACTACCCAAAAGCTCCATATTTTTTATTAATTCCTAATCAAAGTAAAAATTGTCTAAATTGTGAATATCAGTTAGTGGCATACAACTTTCCAATGATAAGTGGTATGATGATAGTTCAGTTAGTGAATAGTAAGAGCACTACACCCATGAAAAATCTAGCTTAGTGGATATAACTTTTTTTTTTTCAATGAACAAAAACAATACCTAGAAGTTTAAACAGAACTTAACACTTTATGCAATAAAAAAAACACTAGTATAGTTACTATTTAATAAGTTTTTATATGAGCTAATCTATATTATTAAATGTTTTATGAATAGAAAAATTTTTCTTACTGAAGATTTTTTGCTCAAACGTTAACATCATAATACTACTTAATTTTAGAAATAAACCCCAAATCAAAAAAGTAATCCTCAACAAATGGCAATCACGGTGGGCCCTATGCAAAAATAACAAACTTCATATCATGAAACCAACCATCAGAGTCCGTCACTCGGACAACACTGCTAACAGAAAAATGGAGGTCATCCTAAATCGTCTACACATTGGTCACACAAGACCCACTCATTCATACCTCCTAGAAGGTACAGACCGCCCAGTATGTTTACCCTGCCAGGAACCACTTACCATCAAACATATACTATTAAACTGCATTGATGTTGCACTATATCAAAATAAATACTACCACGCATCTAACCAAAAGGACCTCTTCAATAAAACAAAAATATCCTTTCTTAAAGAAATAAAACTACTCTCTAAAATAGAAACCAACAAGCCCAACCATGTACCTTCTAAAAAAAACTTCCAAAATCAAAAACATCCTGAATATCATATAACAGAATTTGCCACTACAGAAATCATCCTTTACAAAAAAAAAAACAACAACAACCCAACAATCAGCTTAACAAACCTAATAACTCAAAACATCAACAAAAATAATATTAAACCACAAACAAAATTCTCAATAAAACCTATGAGACCTTAAATAACCAGAAAAGGTTGAAAGATCGTTAAACCTAAGCAAACCAAACCAATTTAAAAACCTATTTTAATTGATTTTATTCACAGTATAATTTTGTGTAAAAAAATAGATCCTTCCAGATTAACCCACAAAGGAATAAAGATTTTATAAATTTTTTTTTTAGTTTCTTAATCATTTGCTTGGTTTATTATTTCTGAATTTATTATCAGCTTTAGAATAAACAACAAATTTTTAATGCCTTAGGCATCTTCACTGATTATATATTCTGTTTATATTAAGAATTCCACTAAACTTAAAATTTTAGTGCATGTGTCAGATAACTAAACTTTATACTTTTTTCTTCAATGCTGTGAAAATTTTGCCGGTGAATAAGTTGGTGGAAAAATAACAACTATGTTAGATGAGGATAATAGTTCACAAATAAAAATTAATAACTTTTTGGTTCTATAATTATGAGAGATACTAATGGCTTTCAAACATTTATGTTTACTGTAAACTACTGCTTGTGTTATGCTAGCCAAATTTGCTGACAAGATTACTGCAGATGCATTTTCAATTTTTGTTAATAATGGACATTAATTTTCTATAATACACAATATTCTTTAGGGCTTATCATAAAGTTATCATTTATCAAATCGAGGAAATGTGTGAAGAAATTTCCTGCTCCTCTTCATGCAAGCTTGCAAATTCTTAAGATAAGCTTGTATTTATTTAGTGGTTTTGTGGTATTACACTATTTTCTTGAAAGAATAAATTTAATATCTTTATATTAAAATGATATTAAGAGTGATATGTATTACATTATAAAGACAAGAAACTCATGGTTATCGTATATAAATATATTAATCTGTGTAGTTAGATTACTTAAATTTATAGTTAGAGTGTTCAGTGATAGAGCATGAATATTAGTTAAGCATAGACACAGAGTCAATGACCTTTGGTGACTGTCAGTTTCTCGGCTGCGCGATATATATATATATTTATATATATGTTATAAAAAAAGCACTCTAATATTTTATAAGCCCATATGCTGCGTGTTTCACTGCTTATGCACTATAACAAATACATATTGCTCTTAATATCAGTTTTATTAAACACTTCATCCAGATTTAGATAAATGCCATAAAATACAACATTGATCTAATTAAGTATAGAAATGTATATTTATGGAAAATATAATTGTGTGTGCAGCCATGGTAGAGAAGTATGAAAGATCTTTGAATTTCAATTGCATTATGTGGTTTCAAATCTCATCTTAACCATTGTTTTACTTATGGTTGCTTTGGGCAAATGAGAGCTGTTAACACTGTCGAAGAACTCATTAGAGTATATGAATAATACTAAAAAGAAACAACCTGAGTTGATGAGAACTGTCAAGTCAAAGAAAGTGACTCCTTTAAGTGAAGGAAAAGGCACTGATTCTAAAGCCTGTGATGCATGGTGGTTTCCAATTAGTAACTGGACGACATAATTCTAAGGGAGTTAACCTTCTCTAGAAAGATTTCTAGGACTCTGAACCTATTTCATCCGGGTCAAATAAAATGGATTGCATGCTGTTCAAGTGCTATTCAATATAAATCTCCTTTCTAAGTTTTTCTTAATATAATAATGCTTAGTACTTACAGATATCTGTCATGGTTATGTGTTGTCATTCATATTGCTAGTGGTGTACATCATATATACTTTCATATTGCTAGTGATGTATATCATATATACTTTATTCATATATACTTTATTCATATATACTTTCATATTGCTAGTGATGTATATCATATATACTTTCATATTGCTGAGTGATGTATATCATATATACTTTATTCATATATATTTTCATATTGCTGAGTGATGTATATCATACATACTTTATTCATATATATTTTCATATTGCTGAGTGATGTATATCATATTTACTTTATTCATATATATTTTCATATTGCTAGTGATGTATATCATACATACTTTATTCATATATATTTTCATATTGCTGATTGATGTAGACTCAAACCATGAAGAAATAACAGCTTTCTTAGAAATAATAGCTCCCCTTTTGTTTTTAATACCAATTTGGACATTGTGTCTTGACATTTACCAGTCATAAGCTAAGAATGGTAGAAAGGCCAAGTCATGATTGTTTTCCTCACCTTTTTTTCATAGAATGTAATTTTATATCCTTTTAAATCATAGTTATATGATACTAGGCATTTTCCAAACTGCTTTACTTGATTCTTGTTAAATGTCAATTATTGTCATTGCTTCTATTAAAAAAATGTCTAGATTATACGTTCATAAACTGTAAATATAAAGATTAGATTTTTTTGCTATAGTGTAATTAACACATTAAAAAGAGACTTTTTGTTTGTTTTTTCAATTTGTATGCCATATTCTTTGGTATATACTGCGGAATTTTTTTCAGTTGTATTTTTTGTAGTTGTTTCATAGATATATGGGAGTTGTTGCAAAAGTGATGTCTAATATCTTTTTTTTAACTTTTAACTCAAAAAGTTACTTCTAGTTATATTCAATAGTTAAGATATCCTCTGTATAAATTGTCTTTTATTTTGATTTTGATCTTACGTATTATTTTGTTTTTGTAATGTAATTATGGTCATCCATAGTTACATTCCCCCCCCTTAATAGGAAGTGACGTCACTTTGAGTCACATGATAGGAAGTAGTGAAAGGACGGGTCCCTTCCTTTTGCCTTCTTTTGGAGCGGATCTGTGAGAGCGAGCAGAAGGGCGACGAAAAGCAGCTGCTGGAACCCAGGCGGGGTTCGAGGAATAAATGATGTGATTTCACAATCTGGGCGTACGTGTCCATCTTTGGGGGGAGGGCTTTTATTACAGCCTTAAGTCCATCGGATCGTCTCCTGGAGAAAGTAAGATCATGGCACAACGCCTCACTCCTCCTTGTCAAGAATTCCACCAGAAGCGAGAGGCCAGTCCTGTTCCAAGTATTCTCTTCCCACCAACACGTTACAAGTGAAGCACACTCTAAGTTAACCATTTAAGTTGATATTTATTTGAAAGCTACAGAAAACTCTTTTAGAATTGTTTTTCACATTTGATGAATTTAATAATCATTTTTATGATTCTGCATTTCATAATATTTACAGAAACGACAGTGGAGCATTGGTAAAAGCTCAGGCTCTGGAATCGTAGTATGCGAGTTCAATTCGCAGTGAAAACCATTGCATTCACCTTTAGCTGCCTCGGGCAGATGGGGCTTGTTATCTCGGGAGAGTAGCTCAACTAGATGAAGGGTAACACCAAATGCAAAAAAAACGGGTAAGAGCACCTAAAATTGGCCTTGTGCCAAACTTGGATTGGTGTTCACCAAGGAAATATAATATATATACACACACACAACCTGTTGATCATTTCTCATGAATATGGCTGATTGTGTGTGAGATGACAACTCAAGTACAGTATTTAATATTAAGAGTCCCAAAGCTTTGAGGGTTAACCTAGGAAGTGTTTTGCTTCCTAACGTCCTCATCCTTTCATGCGCATCACACACCGTCTTCTTCTCAAGTGAAACATTAATTGGCAAATAGAATCCAAAGAAATTCTACAGAGATAATTCAAAAGGTGAGTCATTCCTAAATTAGTCTAAGGTTTCTTCCCCAGGAGATCCAAAATCCGGTTTAAGGCGAGTCTACTTCTATCACCCCACAGATTGGCAAGATAAAAACAAAAATATTAGAGAATAAAACTTTTAGATAAATGCCACCAGAACAGAATTTGTTTAAATAATTATTCGTTGAAATTTATATCCACCTAAGCTTGGTTAAAGGTCAATATATATATATATATATATATATTATTTTAAGAAATAATGTTGCTTAAAATTATAGTTAGAGTGCTCAATATCAGTGATAGAGCGTGTATATTAGTTAATTGTAGACGCGGAGTCAACGGGAGTCGACAACTGCCAGTTTCACGCTGTGCGTTCTTCAGGTCGACCTGAAGAACGTACGTTGAACTCGTGTCTTCGTTTAACTGATATAAGGTAATAATAGACACAACGGTTATCGTCCCTCGGATTAGCTTATGTACACGCTCTAGCATTGATATCGAGCACTTTAACTATAAATATGAGCAATCTCACCCTTCTGATTGGTACATATATATATATATATATATATATATTTAGAGAGAGAGGCGTGTGTGTGTATGAGTGGGCATACATGTATATGAGAGTATGTATGTGTGTGTATCCGTATTCGTGATTGTGTGTGTGTGTATGAGTGCGTGATTGTGTCTGTGAATGTGTGTGTTTTATTCAATGTGTGTGAGTGTGGGTGTGAGTGTATGTGTGAGTGTGTGTGTGAGTGTGTGAGTGTTTTTGTGTGTGCACGTGTGTGCGTGAGTGGTGTATGAGTGTGTGTAACGGCTTACTGATCCTTTCAGCTTGAGCCAGTTCCAACTATTGTATTCACACATACGTATAAATAAAGGTGAATTTCCCCAATTTACCTACATCTAAGCTTATACAGGGTGGGCCACAAATAAGTATATAGCTATTAAACTTTTTTGTTTATACTCTTTTTTAGAAACCATTTTTAGAAACCATTTTATATGCTTTTAAAATGTTTTTTTTCTTTTGGGGGGAGGAGTTACTTGCTCTAAAGAATGTTGCAATGTTGTCGGAGGACATTTTGGGCAGTTAAATGATTAAACAGTTTCTATCTAAGATTATTTTAGCATTGTTGAAAGTTAGTAATAAACCTACTTTTAGGCTTTTTTTTTACTTTTATAAATGTATACCTACTTTTGGCCCACCCTGTATCTTCAATTCTCGTTTGTTTTGCTGAATTAAAATAAAACCAATGTTTTAATGGAATAAAAAAAGTATCCCCGTTAAGAATTAAATATAGTATAATGCTACAGGGTTGGTCCAAAGTCAGTTCAGTTATTCAAATTTTTTAATATGCTTTTTTATATTAAAAAATGTAATGTATTCTGCAATGTTGGCGGAGGACATTTTAGGCAGTTAAGTGATTGAACAGTTTCTATCTAAGATTATTATAACATTCTTGAAATCTAAAAAAAAAAACTATAAAAAGGTTTATATGCCGTGAAAACTGAAGCGAAACGAAATTTTAATACTTTTGTTCCACCCTCGCTGCCACGGAGAAAGGGGAGAAAAAAGAGGGGGAAGTTGGCAGTGTCTGGGGGTGTGGTGGTCGATTGATGGCAATAAAAAGAAATGAATTTAAACAAGAAGAACAAATTAATCTGATCATTTCCCATTACTCTCAAGAAGGAGAGAAGACAAGACCAAAAGATAATTTGTAAATTGTCATCTGATGGAAATTCCGAAAAAGAAAAATGGAAGAAAGTATCTTTTACTCCCCGCACCAATACAAAAAAATAAAAATAAATAAATAAAAAGAAAAGAAAAAAAATCAATTATTCAATCGTGGAAGAGACAAAAAAATTTTAAATAAAAAAAAAGAAATTTTTAATCAACCAAAAAAAGAAGAAGAAAAATTTAAAAGAAAACATTTTCTTTTTCAAAATTTTCTAAATTTTATGTCGTTTAAAAATCACTATCACAATTTTTTTTTAATTTAAAAACAAATTATAAAAAAAAAGTCTGAAAAAAATAAAACAGAAATATAAAAATTGTACCAAGACACACCCCCCAAAAAAAAATCATTAGATATTGGAAAAAAAAAAAAAAAAAAAAAATTGGAAGAAATTTTTTTTTCTAAAGTTCTGTCGTTTAAAAATCACCAACACAAAAATTTAAGACTAAAAGAAAAACCAAAAAAAAAAAAATTAAAAAAGCGTTTACCCCCGAACAAAACAAAAAAAGAAAAAGAAAAAAATCATTAGATATTGAAAGATGAAATTTTTAAACCAACAAAAACAAAATAAAAAGATACGAAGTAAAGTTCCGTCGTTTAAAAATTACCAACACAAAAAATTTAAATCTAGAAAATAAAAAAAATGGAAAAATTTAAAAAAATGGAAAAAAAATAAAAATAGCACCCATCTCCCCCCAAAAAAATCATTAGATATTACAGGATCAAATTTCTAAATTAACCAAAACAAAAAATTTTGATTTCCGTCGTTTAAAAATCACCATTACAAAAATAAAACAAACTAACAAATGAATAAATAAATAAATAATTGCCTGTTTACTTCATCCTTAACATTTCGAACTAACAAGCTCAAATGAAAAGGATAGTACACAATTTAAAAAAAATTAAAATCAGTTGTTTAAATATAAAAAATATAACACAATCTGGATTATTACTATAACTGTAATTATTACCACCATTTTTAATGGCACGCTATTACAAAATGGTTATTTAAGGAAACGAATTTTTTTCTTTCATTTTTTTCTTTTTTACTATCAGAACTGGAGATTTTCATCAATTAGATTGAAAAGGGCATCCAGTTTATTTATTCAGAGTATTATTAAGGCATTTAAGTGTCAATTTGTTAACTCATTATTCAAAATGAAATAACTCCAATCAAAACAACAATAATGCCATTCAAAATCAAAATAGTGCCATTCAAAATGGAATCATTTAAATCCAAATGAAAATAGTGCCATTCAAAATGAGAATAGTTTCATTTAGAAATAACTATTTATGGAATATCAACCTTTTTAGGTCATTTAATGACGAGAAGAATTTTTTTTAATTAAACCTTCTTTCTAGTACACAGACAGTTTTTTAACAACAAAATATATTAATATGCATTTTTTAATCCCTAGCTAGAAGGAATGTTGGGATTCATACCTTTCCCAAGCGCATTATTCCAAATGTGAACCTAAATGGAATTACTTTGATTCGAACTCACGTATTACAATCCAAAGTCTAATTATAACTGCCTATCTGCTGTTCCAAGTGGATTTCGCAGAAATAATCACATTCGTCTTTTTACGGCATATCAACCTTTTTTAGGTCATTTAACGCCCAGAATAATCATTGTAGACACACTTAGTTTTTTTGTTGTCTTTTTAACAACACTATTTGCTATTTAATCCATAGCTGGAGGTAATGTAGAGATTCATACCTTTCCCAAGGGTATTAGTCCAAATGTGAACATAAATGGAAACACTTGGATTCGAACTCAGGTATTACGACATAAAATCTAACTGTCTATCTACTGTCCCAATTGGACATCCCCATTCCGCTATGCTTACTTTGTCTATCTGACGATCTCGGCAAAGAACATGTGTGCGAATGGAAGTCTATTTGTGGCCTTGAATTGACGAATAGCTATTCTGTTATTCTTTGTGTTAATTGGAATCTTAATTTGTTGAGACGTGTTTGTATTTCTGAAAGATAGGGGACTAATTCATGCCGTATGTTCAACTCGCGCACATACACACACTGACTGACACTCTCTGTGTCACACACTCGTTCTTCACTATATCTGTTCCTCTCTCTCCCTCTCTCTCTCTCTCTCTCTCTCTCTCTCTCTCTAGCACTATTCCTTTCCCCTATCACTCATTCCCACGCACTCTTTTTCCCTTATGACACATGCACTCTATTTCTTTATCATAATTCTCTTTCTATCTATCTATCTATCTATCTATCTATCTATCTATCTATCTATCTATCTATCTGTCTGTCTGTCTGTCTGTCTGTCTCTCTCTCTCTCTCTCTCACACACACACACACACACACACACACACACTATCTCTTTTCAAAGGCTAAAAATAATGACAAACTTCATTAATTAAAACGAGTTATTCTTTTTAAAATCCATCGTTCTGATTGAAATTGTTTAATTTTCATAGCGTTTTACTAGAAACTGACTATGAAATTTTACTATTTTTTTAGTAATAAATTCAATTAAAATTGATATTTTTATATGAAATACTTTGCAACGAAAATAAATATATGACTTATAATTTTATTTATGAATCTTCACTAGCAAAATGTATTTGTCAATCACTGAAAAACTTTGAATTGTTACAATTTTTCAACTTTTAACCTAATTTCCTTAAACGTAGGTAATTATTTGGGAAAAAAATATTTAGTGGGGATATTTTTTATGTCAAATCCTAACTATCATCACAATCACCTCCCTCGGATTCCAAATCTACCAGCCCTATTGTATAGTCCTCTATGTTAATTAAATCATTTTATCAGCTGAGACGAGTCAGTGATATCGACATCGACCTACCTCGATGCAAAGATATATTTGAGGGTGGGTTGGGGGGATTATAAATTGATTATGGCTCGTGTTTGGCACTAAAGCACTGTTCAGCATGACCAGCGAGCCGATCTAAGCTTGATTGGTATCTGATGGCGCAAGCACAGCCAGGCGCCAATCAATTGCATGACGTAGACATCTGGCAAAACGAGAAGCCGTCTTAATATGTCACACCTGCGGAAGACGCTGGTGGATGCTGGGTAATGAGAAAAGGAGTCGTGGGATGGTTGCCGTGGTAGCAGCGGGTTTATAACGGTGGATAGGGGAGACTGACGTGGGTGGATTTTGACAGATTCCATATATCATATCTACTTGGTAGAGCACAGACCCAAGTTAAGCACAAGGCCATTTTTACATGCCCATTAGACAACGGGCTTTTATAATCAATGTTGCTCTTCCCTTAGATGAGGATACATCTACTTGGTAGAGCACAAACGTAAGTTAAGCACAAGGCCATTTTTACATGCTCATTATATCTCTGGGCTTTTGTAATCAGTGTTGCCCTTCACCTAGAAGAGGATATACTTACTTGGTCGAGCACCAATCCCAAGTTAGGCACAAAGCCTTTTTTACGTGCTCATTATATCTATTGGCTTTTGTAATCAGTGTTGCTTTTTACCAAGATGAAGATATATATACTTGGTCGAACACCAACCCAAGTTAAGCACAAGGCCATTTTTGCATGCTCATTAATTCTCTGGGCTTGTGTAATAAGCGTTGCCCTTCGCTAAGATTAGTTTTTCGATTTAATAAGCCTAATCAGCCCGAGAGAACTAAAGGTGAATGTACTGGTCTTCCCTTGGACCTGAACTCGTGTAATATGATTTCAAAGTTCTTTTAGTAAATAATACAATGTGCCCTATTTAGCCCATAGCTGGGTGGGAGGTGTAGGAATTTCATAATGTTCTTGGGTAATTGAAAAACCCTATACTATTGACCTAATGGACTCGTCTTGGCTCTGTGTAAGCAAAACATTTTCTGCATTTGAGCAGAGATTTGTTACGTAGTTTCACCGCTCGTACATATAACCAAACAGTCTATATTAATATTGTAGCCCCTAAATAGAGGGTTATAACACTCATTATATCCATGAGCTTTTTGTAATCAGTGTTTCACTTCACCTAGATGAGTTACTTTCATTGAATTTACGAAAGACTAAAGAAGAGCTGTTTTGTTTTTTTCTTTCATCAAACCCTTTTTTATTTACCGTGTGTTAGGTCATTTAATGTGGAGAATATTTTTGTTTAAGAAACAGTAAATTTAGTTTTTTTTCAAACGTAGTTTTTTCCATAAATAATACGATATGCACTATTTAGCCCAGAGATGGAGGAAATGTGGGAGTTTCGTAACTTACCTGAGGGCATTAGTCCAAGTATGAACACTCACGGACAGATTTGGTTTCGAACTGAAACCGATAAGTCTAGGTAGTTAGAGAGAAGGAAAGAAGGAAGCGAGAAAAAAGGAAATCCGAGGGTTGGGGGTTAAGTGAAAATGGCGGGAAACCAAGGTGTGGTTGCGGGTAGGGGGCTAAGAGAGAAGTAACAGAAGTAGAATTCGAGAGAGAGAGAGAGAAAGAGAGAGAGAAAGTAAGAAAAGGGAGTTTGCCAGAAAATATATATCTGCAAATTTCTAATTCTCTACGAATGGAACCCCCGGTTTGCCACACCCTTATTCGAGCCACCCCCGACTCGCATCCCCTTAATGAAATCGGATGTGCTCTTCTTGTTCACACGTTATCTTTTATTATGCGCGTAGCCCGGTTTCGTAGAGACGCGAGCGAGATATCGAACCAACAACCCCACCCGAAAAACTAAACAAGGCACCCTAGACTGAAATAACTGATCCCCTTACACCAACATCCTCATCCGCATCATCATCATCATCAATTGAAGCATTGAATCGGTGCCAACGTTTTTCGATCCCCCAAGTTAGTTGACACGCTGAAAACAACTCAGGGGTCATGCTAATACACCATCCCATGTGATCAAGTTACAAACCGTTATATATATATCGTAATCAGAAGAGCAAGCGTGTCATGGGACGTCTCATTTACAAAGATAAACTCCGCTGTGAGGTTACCTGACAGGTAAAAAGAAATGGCATTATTTTGATTTTATACGAAAGAACACATAAATATTATATTTACATGGTTGGGCCCCAACCCAAGATAGGCACAAGGCCATTTTTATTATATCCATGGGCTTTTGTGAACACTGTTTTTTTTTCACCTGGATGAGAATATATTTAATTGGTTGGGCAGCGACAGTGGAGCATTGGTAAAAGCTCCGACTATGAAATCATATTACGCGAGTTCAAATTCCAGTCAAAACCATTACTTTCACTTAATCAGCCACAGGGAAGATGGGACTCGTTAACTCGGGAGAGCATCTCATCTAGGTGAAGGGTAACACCAATTATAAAAAGCCTGGGGATGAGCACGTAAAATGGCCTTGTGTCAAACTTGGTTGGTGCTCACCAAGTAAATATAATATTTAATTGGTTGAACACCATCCCAAATTTGGCATTAAGCTTGTTAAATCTCTAAGTTTTTGTGAGCACTGCTACCTTTCACCAAGATGAGGAATTATTATATTTAATTGGTTGAGCACCAATCCAAGTTAGGCACAAGGCCATTTTTATATGCTAATTATATCCCTTGAATTTTGTGAGCAGTGTTACCCTTAACTTAGATGAGGATATGTTTACTTGTTCGAACACAACCCCAAGCTTGGCACAAGGCCATTTTTACATGCTCATTTTATCCCTTGGCTTTTGTGAGCAGTGCTACCATTCACCTAGATAAGGATATATTTATTTGTTCGAGCACCAACCTAAATTAGGCACAAGGCCATTTTTACATGCTCATTATTTTTTTCATTGGGTTCAGCATTTAGTGTTGCCCTTCAACTTGATGAGTTACTCTCCAGAGTTAACAGGCCTATTTCCCCGAGGCAGCTAAAGATAAATGCAATGGTTTGGATATGAATTTGAAGTCATGTAATAGGGTCCCAGAGTCCAAGTTTTTACCACCCTCACTGCCCAAAAGACAAATATATACATCTATAGGGTAGCGACGGTGGAGCATTGGTAAAAGCTCGGGTTCTGAAATCGTATTACGCGAGTTCAAATCCCAGTCAAAACCATTACTTTCACTTTAGCAGCCTCGGGCAGATGAAGCTTGCTAACTCGGGAGAGCAGCTAATCTAGGTGAAGGGTAACACCAAATGTAAAAGGCCAAGGTAAGATCACGTAAAAATGGCCTTGTGCCAAACTTGGGTTGGTGCTCACCAAGTAAATACAATAATTAGGGCTGTGACAATAGGCTTTAATTAAAGGAATTTCTTTTCAGAGTCCTAATAACTACAATTGACCGCTTGAAGTGGCACAGTGGATAGACAATGGGTCCGTGTGGAGACTGCAGGTGCATCAGTGTCCACATGTTAAAAACATCATGCACAGGAGTCCTCCAGAAAGGACGACAGTCATACTCGACTACGAGATGGCCTTGTTGCAATGGCATGGATAACCACGACGACTGGAGGCCATCTTCTGTTGCAGCCTTCACCACCTTCAGTGCCGTTGTGTCATTGTAGACATCACCCGTCACATCCGCCGTTGAGTTCTTGCACTGTTTAACCCATAGCCGGAGCGAAGATTGGGCTTTATACCTTTCCCAAGGGTATTAGTCGACATTTTGACGTTGGATTCGAACCCGCGTAGTACGGTTCCGAAGTCCGATTGTCTATCCACTGAGCCACATTGATCACCCTTTTTTTGTATAACACAGTATGCACTATTTGATTCATAGTGGGAGATTATATAGGGATTCATACCTTTCCCAAGGGCATTAGACGACATTTTAACGTAGACGGAACAACTTGGATTCGAACCAGCGTAGTACGATTCCGAAATCCGATTGTCTATCCACTAAGCCACGTCGACCGTTCCAAATCGAAAATAAACCGGGTTTAAATGCCATTTTAGTGAAGACCGACATTCAAGGTGTTATTAGACCACGCATCAGTACAGAAAGTGTCTAGTTTTTATCGGAAAATAACTTTATGACCAGCTGGACACACCATAAATTATTTTAAGGATACCTCTATCACGTTTTAGTAAGAAATTAAACATATTATACTAAGGTAAAAAACGCCTACTTAGAAGATCGTGAAGTTCAAAGCCCTTGTATACGATATCAATAATCCAATACGAAGCAGACACAACCGCCAACTAATCCATTGGAGACGAATCTTGGCCTTTTAGCGTTAATCTACAAGAGACGTTAAATTGAAAATATGGGAAAAAATTAGTCCTTGGAAATTGTATAGGTCATCCTCATATCGTGCCACTCCATCTAGAGAGGAAGCGGCGGGCAGTTATTGTCGCATTCCCCAAGTCCACATCAGGGCAAGTTACGGTAAGTGGGCAGTCCGTGAGCAGGTGAGCTGTTTCTGTCTCTTTTTAAATACTTTTATTTGAAATCTAAATTTCCATCTCTTTTAAAAATCTCCCACTTTAACAAACACAAGCTGATCAATATTTTTTGGTCTTGTTTCTTGAAAAAATAAAGCAAGCAAGCGTTCTTTATTGTTGTGGGCACATACGCTGGTATCCTCCAATATGGACTCATCCATTAGAAATATATTCAGTGAGCCTGAATCCCTCACTGAGAGTAACTCAGAGTCGTGTTGAGACAACTTCCACTGAACCAAATTAACCCTTCTTTGAATACAAACCTTCAGTTTAAATTTTAATAAATTATAGTTTTTCTGTAGCACCATAGGATTATAAAGGTGGTCAGTAATATACCGGAGCTATTATTCCATTATCCTTATCCATAATTATTTTTATAAAATTAATTATTTATTTT
>JAUZSX010112949.1:0-17996 GCA_034780655.1 Idiosepius hallami
ACACACAGAAGAGAAGACATACAAACACACACACACAGAAGAGAAGACATACAAACACACACACACAGAAGAGAAGAATACATACAAACACACACACACAGAAGAGAAGAAGACATACAAACACACACACACAGAAGAGAAGAAGACATACAAACACACACACACAGAGGAGAAGAAGACACACAAACACACACACACACAACACACAGATGAGAAGAAGACACACAAACACATACAAAAGACGCGCACGCGCGCACACACACACGGTGAAAGAAAAAAACACGTGCAGAAAACGCACTGAGTGGAAAAAAGACACATACAGAAAACACACACACACACATTGACTGAAAAAAATTATTTGGACTATTTAGTACTCAATAATCATAAACATACACACACACACACACACTAGATGATATGGACATAACAACATTCAACAAGACGAAAAAAAAAAGGAAATAAAGTCAACAAACAATAAGAAAGAATTTAATAGCAAGGTGTGTGGAAACACTGGAAAACAAGAGATATAATTTTAATTAAATCTTTCGCATTTGAGTGTATTTTATTTTTAAAATAATTGAGACTGTTGTTGTTACTGTTTTTTGCTTTACTTTTTAAAACATTGATTGACGGAGGAGGGAGGGCCAGCAGCACAGAAAGCACTGGCTGCGGCAGCAGCAGCAGTAGCAGCAGCAACAGCGTGAAATTACTAGTTGCTATATCTTTCTTTTTCTATGTTTTGTGTTTTTGAGTGTGACATTTCATCTATTCGGGCTACTGTTTCAAAATTACAATTTAAGAGGAAAAAACGGATTTAAAATCTATGCATAACACAATTAGTTTTTTTTATGCTTTTTACGGTAATAATCATTTTTCAGGTCGACAGGGACGAAAATAAACAAATGAATAAATAAAAAAAATCGGGAAGAAAAACGTTAACAGCTAGATTATTCCAGTTAGAACTTGTAAATGTTGGATTTGATTATTTGTTAATAATAATAAAGCTTTATAATAAAGCCTTTATTATATGGAGAAAAAGAAAAGTGTGGATGCAATATAGTCAACAACACCCCCGAAAGTTACTAAAAATAATTTCATTAATTTTAATTAATTTCCCATTGATTCTTTTTAATTATTCATCATTTCCCGTTTTTATTCGAAATTTCACACCGACTGCCACTCAACCAACCCTCCAAACGACACCACCGCTTTAAATTTTTTTTTCTTTTGGTTCTATGCAAAAGTAGTTTTTTGTTTTTTTAATCTTTTGTGAAAATAAACCTTGAATTTTTGCTTGGATGTCGGAATTTTTGTTGTGTAGTCAAGTCAAGTGAACAAGAACAACTGAACGAAGAGTTGTTGGTTAATGTCAGGTTAAAAGAGAGAAAGATATATTAGATTCTAAAATTAGATTTGTATATTGGGTTTAGATTTATTTAATTTTTATAAGGTAGAATGGGATTTAAAAAAATTACCTTGGACTTATAAATGTTATAAATAAAATAATAACATAAACAGGTGATGGATGATGATAACATTTGAGGAAAATAAACAATATAACAGATAAAATTAAATCATTGAAATTTGAATTGGGAAATAAATTTCTAAATAAAATTTTGGTTTTAAGGGTTTAAAAAAATAGCATTTTAAATCAAATTTAAATTTATGAAGAAGCCATAATGTTTTTGTTTTTTTTCTTTTCTTTTTTACTAGCAAAAAAAGTAAAGACGGCCCACGTCAATAAATGCTTAAATCACAAACGCCCGCTAAAATACCTAACATTAATATTCTATAACTGTATAATATGTCGCGAAAAAAGCAAAAATATAAGAAGAATTATTGAAAAAAGGAAGAAATAAAAAAACAAAAACACCCACCTTCCAAGATTTTGGTCGGCAATTTGCTTTACCCGTAAGAAATTTTTTCTTAAATTTTCCTTCTTCCACATGTTGTTTGGTAATGTTTTGCTGGTTTTCTCATCGGCTGGGGATAGGATTAAAAATGACCAGTAATTAAATCTCTACGAGTTTATGTCGTTGTTATCAGTGGATGTTTTTACTACTACTTAAAAAATCCTACTTAGAACTGTGCTGTTGTTCGTCCATATTGTCTCTGCTTCTCCTCTCACATGGCCACTGAAATAGTTTATCGACACCGACGCGACTCTCTCACTCTCCCTCATCACTCTCGCCTTTTCTGTATATATCATCTGCTTATCTACAAATATCGCGTTGTTCCCCCTCTTTAATATTTCTAAACCCTCTGTAAGGTTTCTATTCCCTCTCTATGTTTTTATTCTCTCTCTCTCTGTATTTCTAATCCCCTCTCTGTATAAATTTGCGGCAACCTCTAACTTACTCTTTCTCATTGGAACTTCCTTTCTTTCACTTCCCGTTACATATCTACCCTCTGTTTATTTATACTGTCATCTTCCTCATTCGCTCACTCTTGTATGTTGTCACTCTCTTTCTTTTGCTCAATCATTTCTATTCCTCTCTTTTACTTCCTGTAAATGCTGTCTGTCTTCATATCGATCTTTAACTCTGTTTTGGTCTCGCTCTTTCTGTCTTTTTAACCGGTATATAGCGGCATGGTTGTTTTTTAAAATCTTTCTCTCCCTCTCTGACTCTTTAACTGTTTTGTTTTTAATCTCCTAAGTCTCTATCTTTCTTTGGTATCAATGCAGAAGAGGAACGAATTTTCGGGTTGTTTAAAAAAATGGAATGGAAATTCTTAACCCTAGAGGGCCGATATATCGGCTTTAGTAATCAAAGGCAAAAAAGACGCACTATTTCGACCACCATAATATGGTTCTTTAATAGAACGACTCTGAGTGACTACTTTGTAAGATTGCCAAGTCAGGGTCCAACAAAACGTTTAAGTTGAAATGTGTGTGTGTGTGACTGTGTGACGTCTGTCTTCTTTTGCCTTAAGTCGCCAGGGCCGATATCAGTTCTTTAGGGTAGGGTTAATAGTGCCACCCACCCAAACCACAAACGGAAAGTAATTCTTTATCAACTAAATGTTTTAATAAAAATACAAAACTGTCTTTTTTTACCGAACAAAATAAAAATGTAATTAATTATTGGACCTGTAACTCCCCACCCCACACTCTATGAAACTTACTCTTTTTTTTTTCTTTTAAATGACAGTTTGTTGTGTATCTTACTTTCTTCTCTCATTTGTTAATAAAAAATGTTTTGCTTTGATATTCTTTTGTATTTTTATTAAAACATTATAAGTCAGTTAACAGTTACTTCTGTTTTCCGTTTGTGGCAGTGGTGGTGGTGGCACTACATTAAAAAATTTCCATTCCATTTTTTAAACAACCTAAAAACCCGTTCCTCTGCATTCAACCCTCGTCTTCTATAATCATTTAATATTTCTTTTACTCTTTCTGCTACCCTTTTTTCTTTCTCTTTAATTCTCCCACTCCACTTTCTCCTTAATACTTGCTCTTTCTAATCTCTCTACATACCACACACCCCTCACCGGTCTTTCTTTCAATCTTACTATATTGTTTTAATTCTCCCCCTTCTTTCAACAACCTCCCACTCAATTTAGTTTTAAAGTTTTTTTGGCGATTATTCTTCTTCCTATGCGATTTCATTGTCATTAGTCCGTCATCTTAAATTAAATCTCAAAATTTCTTACTTTCTTCATCATTCAACCAACCGGGTCCAACCAAGGCCCACACGCACGATGTTTAACTATTTCAACATCGGCCTATCATTTATTCCGTCTCCACCCCGAGCGTCAGATTCACTTACTCTTTTGTTTGTTTGTTTTACGGCACATCAACCTTTGCGGTCACTTAACTCTTTGAACCCTAAAGGCCCAATATTGGCCGTCCTGACCTGAGGGGGAAAAAGACATACCGATATATTTCCGCCCTAGTATAGTCGTCTAACGCATATCTGACTGACGAACAGTTCAGTTTTGGTCTCATCATTTTGCTAAGTCAAGTTATGATTTTAATAATTCCCGCTTCTTGACATGGAGCAGAAGGAACTAGCATTTTTTTAAATAAATGTTCCTAAATAAACACGTAGTTATTAAAAAAACACACACAATTATGTGGTGCAGACTGCAGCAGCACAGCACCCACTATTTAACCAATAGCTGGAGGCAATGAGAAGATTAATTAATTCATACCTTTCCCAATCAATATATGAACTTACTTCTTATCTCCACCCCCTTCACATATTAAAAAAATTGATTTCTTCGTTCGTCTATCGACCGATCAACCTCAACATTTCATTTCCTAAATTTATACCTCACTTTATCTCTCTCTTGAGTACTCTCTCTCTCTCCCTATCTTTCCAAGTCTCTCATCGTTTCTTGATTTATATCTATCTCTCTCAACCAACATCCCTATATACCTATTACTTATGGGCGGCGCAAGCAGCAGCGCTCTGCGATGGTAAGATTGAGACTGGAGTGGAGGAGAGCAAGAAAGATTTCTTTGGTAAAAGCTTGGGCTCTGGAATTGTATTATTACAAGAGTTAAAATCTCAGTCAAAACCATTGCCTTTACCTTAAGTTGCCTTGGGCAGATGGGATTCGTTAACTCGGGATAGTAACTCATCTAGGTGAAGGAAGGACAACACTGATTACAAAACCCCAGGTAGATAATGAGCACATGAAAATTACCTTTTGCCTAACTTGGGTTTGTGCTCGCGACCAAGTAAATATAATACCTAATACTTCTCGTATCAGTCAGTCACTTATACTCTCTTTTCCGGTCTTCTATAATTTATCTTTCTTATCCGTCCTTCATCTTACTCTGTCACTCTATGCATTTTCCTTTGATTTCCTGAAAGTTGAAAATTCTCCCTTATCTCTTTTTAACTATCTATCTATCTATCTATCTATCTATCTATCTATCTATCTATCTATCTATCCTTTTCCCTTCTCTCTTTTTCTCTTTAATCTTTTTCTTTTCTTTTTTTTTTAACTCTCTAATAGTTTATCATTCATTAACCCACTCCACTCTACTCGTTCACGTTGAGTTTAACTTTGTTCCTTATTTACACTTGTCAGTGTAAAACAGTAACACCAAATTTAATTTTCATTTTCATACTATTAAATGCAATAAATTTTTATTGGTGTGCGTGTCCCAGATGCCATGAAGTAATATTACTTAGTGTGTCTGCGTCTGCGTTTCTACTCCTGCATAAATTAAATGATTTACGAGGCTCATTCCAAAAGTAATGCTTCTTTTCTATGATACCCAAACCCAAATCGATTTGAGAGAAGAGGATTGCAAATTGTACTGTTATGTTCACTGGACAAGACTGAAATTATGCATTCATTATTTGAAAGCTTCATATGACTATTGTTGTGGAGACTCAAGGAAAGAAGCCCATGTCATGGATGTGTGTCTGAAGCATTCATGCGAAACATCTGTGCTTTCTTTCTGACATACGTCCATAATGCGTCATTGAATTAATTTCTCTATGCAGAAAATGAACCGATTAACATTTGCCAGTTCCTGTAGAATATTCAGAGAGCTGATATGCACTAGCAGTTTATATCAGCACACACATAGAAAAGAGATTATTTCTTCGATTATAGAATGGCAACAAACATGTGAATGACAAAGCGCTGCCATCTATTTAAAAAAAGGTTTTGGAAGAGACGATGACGAGTTGGTCCTGGTTGGTACCTTTAAAACAGCGACCTTTTGAGTATTAACTTTATTGCGGACTTTTGTCCTCATCTTGGTAGGTGAAGATGGCTTGAGGTGAACTTGGGCGAAACGTAGTGAGAAAAAATACCATAAACTACCAAGATGAAGACAAAAGTTTGCAATGCAATAAACTTAATACTCATCTTATGTAGCCTCATTTCAAAAATAAAAATACAATCGACGCTTTCTAAAATTTATTTTTCTAAATTGTCACCAGCACCACCATTCTCAATGAGCTTTTGCCAACAATAAATGAGGATGTCTATTTTTTCCTCTGGAGTGGAGTGGAGTAAGTAGTTACTCACATCTTGATATCACAATCTATGAACTTATCCTCTTGCATGTTGCATATTGTTATTATTATCCTCTTGCATGTTGCAGTTGCATTGCAATTGATTGAATCCAGTACGGATATTGATAGTGATGGATGATGGATTACTATGCATTTATTGTAACGTCTATTCCTGTTCAATCCATGATAATGTTTAGAGAGAAACCTGAGTTAAAAAATGAGGGGGCCTCACAAATGGAATAGAGCTTAGGGCCACCCTCACGGTCTAAATCTGGCCCTGATTACACCAAGAAAAGAGAAGGAAAAAAGGATCGGTCACGGTCCATTATTAATAATAATAATAAAAAATTAGAACCCCTGAGAGGAGGAGAGTAGTCAATAGTCATGTAATTAATTCTCTTACGGTTGATGTAGTAATGTCATTTACTATTGTGATTTATTAAATGACAATTTAGATTATTTAAATAATAATTTAAATTCAAGGGCTAGAAAAGAAGAAAAAAGAAAAATTAACAAGCAATGAAATAAGAATTTTAACTTTTTTTAAAATATATTTTTTCAACGAACTAACAACGATATATATCGGAAATACAAACAGTAAAATTATTAAAATTTCGTGTTTTAAAAGTATTTCTCCACTAAACTCTTTTCAATTAGTGGAAAATTATTCATCCATCATCGCTTTTAATTTTTTAACAAATATCTAAAGATTTATCTTCCTGTTAGTTGAAAAAATTGAGACAAAATCTTTCTGTCATAGAAATAAAATGTCGTAACACTGTTTTTATAGTGGTTATTAGCGAACAGAGCGACAGAGTGCTTCTGAAATTGCCGATTTATTGGGCGATAAACTACAATTTTAGCCATAAAAAAGTAATGTGAAGAGTTACTCAACTTTCGGAGAAAAAAAAAACTACCCCGATGTTTCTATTGATGTGTCACTGTAAATGATTGGTTAAAATCTGAAGCATAATCTAAACTAACTTTTCATTGGTCGGTTTATTTTAGTTGCAGAAACATGGCTGACATCGTGTCTAATGTTTTACGTGAAGCTGAAGAAAAAAAGTCTTCGTTCAAATCAATCGAAGTACATAAACCTCTTGAACTCGAATTTGATGAAGGGAATCTATTAGCTACAGATCTTAACCCGATAGACCTTAAAAGTTTCAGGTAATTATGATTAAATTTCACTTTATCTGTTTCAAGTGAAACCACGTGGCGTGTTCTCAAGTAAATTGAAATAATTGTCTCTCGAGATATTCAACATGTGTTTGGTTTTAGAAAATGAAAATACTCACTCACTTTTATTCGAAGTTAGATTTATTTTAATATTTTTTTCAAAGCATTTATTTAAACCGACGAGTATCTTTTAAGATGATTAGATCATTCAATAACTCTAATCGCATATCAAAATTTGTCGAATTGAAAACATTCATTTACCACTTAACCCTTTCGACCCCATATATCGGCCTTAGTAACCAAAGGCAATAGACACACTGACATTTTGACCCTAATATGTTTTTTGATAAAACGGCTGAGTAACTACTTGGTAATATTACTAAGTCAGGGCCAAAGGTGGGGGCTGAAATATCGTTTTGGGTCTATGTCTTCTTTTGCCTTACATCGCCAGGGCTGATAACATCGGTTCTTTAGGGGTTAAGGTGGTAAAAAGACTTTTCAAACAACTTCTTTAATAATAATAATAATATATTATTATTAAATGATAATAAATATCGGAAATACCCTTTGAGTCACTTTTATACACTTGGACACTGAACAAATATTATTTTACTTAAACTCAACGTTGAGTAAACAAAATGCCAATCAAATACTGTTAATAAAAGATTTCACTTTATTTTTACTTTTGGGAATTGCACGCACCCAACCCATCTAACTCTGACTAAGTGTGATTATTAACATTACTTTTCCCCTAAAGCTTATTTAGCAGTCACTGAAAAGTGGAATTCAGACTCAACTAACTTTTGTTTTATTTACACAATAAAAAATTACACATTATAAATTTTAAAAGTGATCATGGTTTGGTTACTCACACTTGATTCAAAATATACCCTTTTTAGTGTTGCTCGATAAAACATGAGAAATTTTTTTATAAAACATTGAAAATGGCTTACGGTTGTTGTTAAATGCTATATTGCTACAATTTGTGCTTTAATGTTTTAAAGCCATTTTTTTATTTTAAATTTTCCGATGAATATATTCTATTATCATGAAAATGGATGCTAAGATTTTTGTAACTGCAAAAACTATAAACTATTCCCCACCCTAAGTCGTGAAGTCGTCCTTTAATTCAGTCAGCGTGGATGCAGATGCAGTCAGTCCCAAATGATGCTGAGTATTTTTCACAGTCACTTTTTGTACATTAGCAGATATCGGATTTATAATATGGACCATAATAATCTTAGGAGATTTTATATATAAAAAAATCCTGGCAAACAGTTATATCAGCTACAACAATTAAAAACCAAGAATAATGAAATAGTTCGATTATCTCCCTTGAAAACGTTCAGAATTTTCGACACTACCTACAACTTGTAACCAGCCATATTTTGTTTAACAATTTTTAGAAAAAGAGATTTAAAAAATAAAGATGAAAAAACACTCAAAACAAACATAAACATTGGTTGTTTATGACCTCATTGTGAATAACACCTGTATAATTTATAATATCATTTAAATCATTAGATTTTTTAAAACTCTAATTTGATTTTTGAACCTTTTTTAAATTTCAGTGATAAAAAGGAGGATTATCTCTTAAATCTTGCCAGAGACAACACTCAGCTACTTTTCAACAAAATTTGGCAGGTAAAAACAAAAATTTATTCTTCAATCAACCACAACTATCATCCTTGAATGGCATGGGAACATGAGTATCTATTTGCTACATTTTTATTATTAAAAATAAAACTGATTATTTGAAATAGAATTAAGAAACAAAAAAACTACACTGAAACTATCAATTCTAAACTCTTGGAATTAAAAGTATTTAAATTTTGTTTACTTTGATATTAGATTGGAAAAGTTCTTATTTTTAACCCAGGGAATAATTCTTTAAAACTTTCATCTAATATACTTTTAAAACTAATCGCATTTGAACGGGTTTTACATCCGGATTTGAATTTATGCTCACGGCTAGATTCAGTAGACGCTTTATTTCCAGAAAAAAATATGGAATTAAACTGTGACCAGTACTATTCTTAAATAGTCACCCATCTAACTACTGGCCAGACTCAACGTTGCTTAACTTAATTGATCTGACTGTAACCATTGGCTTCAATGCAACTTGATCATATAAAAAATTACGGCATTTTAGAAGTGGTGATTCTTGCTTAAAAGAATTTTTTTAAACACTGAAAAGATACGAAGAACTGTTTTTGAATAAAAAATAAACTAGTAAATAAATATCAGAGAAGTGTTTTTGAAAATTAAGAAAAAATAATTCATTTTAAAACATGAAGCATTTTTGAAAAAAAAAAAATATTGGCAAGTCCCTGGCGCCAACATTTTTTTTAATTTTTAAATGATCGCTGGTTCTGGTGTAGCATGACGCCTATCACAAAAAAAAAAAAATGTTTTGTACCACTTCAACTATAACCTTAACTAAAGGTTCTATGATGCTCTTCATGAATACCCTGCACATCAGTGATCAGATTTATTCAGTTTCTCCAACGTACAGTTAAGCAGTTTAAAATTGTTTGTAAAATGTGATTTATACACAAGATATTGAACATTCATGTGTTGAAAGTAAAGTATTTTTAACCCTTTTGAAACTCAAGTTATCAAAATTACAAAGTAGTCATTGAGAGTTGTATTAGAGGAACATACTAAAGCCAAAATATTGGTGTGTGTTCTTTTTCCTTATGTTGTCAGTGCTGATATATCGGCCTCTTAGGATCGAAAGGGTTAAAAAGTGTAGTGTACCTCTCTTAATTTCAATTTAAACAAATAAAATTTGAAGACTAGCAACTAGAAGACAAAAGGCAAACAATTTTAAAAGCAATTACAAGTTTGAAAGAATACTGCCTCGAAAGCAACAAGAAATATGAAGGCAAAAAATTCTGACATTCCTGAAAGTATTTTTGAAGATCGAGTGGGGTTTTAAAAAGTTTTCTAGCCTTAAATGACTTAATTGTTAGAGGTTGATAGACCATTAAACAGAACCAACCATTCTTTTGGCT
Source organism: Idiosepius hallami (assembly GCA_034780655.1). Taxonomy (NCBI): domain Eukaryota; kingdom Metazoa; phylum Mollusca; class Cephalopoda; family Idiosepiidae; genus Idiosepius; species Idiosepius hallami. Next base: position 10,181 of record JAUZSX010112949.1, read on the forward strand.
AGAAAAAAAAAACATGAAAGCAAAATGGTCAAACTTTGGAACCTTTTCTTTTCAAGTCTGAGGAATACAAATGATTAATTTAATATTTTCTTGCAAAGTGATTATAGCTAAAAAATTTCATTTATTTTAGGGAATTCTGCAAAACTTTAAATTTAACAAATATAAAGATTATAGTCCACAATACATATACAAATTATCTAACCTCATCTTAAAGGATTTTGCAAAACTGTAAATTTAACAAACATAAAGATGAAGACTATAATGTGCCTTCTAAATATGCAAATAAAAGATCTATCTAGAAATAATTAGCTTCTTATTATTAATTTTTGTTTAATTGAGGTTGTTTTAGGCTAATTAATGTTTAATTAAACAATTGAATTGTCTTTATCAGTTCAGATTTTTTTCTAAATCAATATAATTGTGGTTCTTCTTTCTTCGTTTATTTTCAGTTGCCAATAGATAGAGTTGATGAAATTGTTGTTGTAAAGGTAAGTATTAATAAAAACTATATTACCATTCTTTTTATTTTTATTTATTTTTTGTATGCCAATTTTTTAAAGATTTTGTGTGTGAAACCAAAATTCTTTAGGAATTAACTTTATTATTCAGACTTTTGTCCTCATCTTGGTAAATTTGATGTTTCTACACTACGTTTTGGCCTCAGGCCATTTTCAGGTGTTTTAACTGTAACTGCAGATAGAGAGGGTCTGTCTTGTCACCGAATTCCCAGTAATCACTGCCTTCCATAGTTGTTGTATATCGAACCATGTTTTTGTGACAAATAATCCCTCTGGCTGACTTGAGTAGGAATTGAAACCACTATCTTCTGATAATGCTCACTTCGAACCGCAGAGACTCCAACATCTCAATCCACCGGGTCATGAAGATAGCCTCAGGTAAACTAGGCCAAAACGTAGTGTAGAAACATCAAAATTACCAAGTTGAAAACAGAAGTCTGAATAATAAAGTCAATCCCTAAATTATGAAGCATCATCTCAAAAATAATAAACAAAATTCTTTGTTTCAAATTTTTAACTTTCTTTTTTTTTCTATTCTTCAGCTTCCAGTGCCAAAAGTTGTTATTCCCCGGGAAAAACCAGTAAGTACAAATCGGAAATGTTACATACTTGCTTGAAAAAATGTGCATCCTGTTAGGAAAATTGACCTACTTTGTTTGCTTTGATTTAAGGAATTTGAAGTTTTTTGTAAACACAATGGATTCTCAACACGAGTGAATTCACTTAATGTATTTGAATTAAAATAAAACAACTTAAAACCTAAACATTTCTATCAAGTGCAAATCAACAGCATTTTAAATTTAGTTTTTATTGCAAAAAGAAAAATAGTTTGATCATTTTACTAAATTGGTAATTTTTTTTTATAATGAAAATTTTATTTTTTAGCTAAAAAAAAGAAAATTTTAATTCAAATTTTGATTTAAAAAAAAAATTCATTTATAAATATTTTGTTATTTCAAACCTTTCAATTTTTTAAAATAAGAATTAAAGTTTAGTTTTTAAAAAAAATTTTTTAAAGATTATTGAAAAATAAAAGTTTATTCTATTCCAAGAATTATTTAAATGATTTTTTTTACTAATTTCAATTAATCAGATTTTTTTAGAATTAAATTTTATGTTGATTTTTTTCCTATTTCTGTTAAAATAATCTTTATTTTTCAATTTCAAAAGCATGTTTGGAATTCTATTTTGTTTCTAATTTTTAGACATTTTATGAGTTTTCAAAATTAATATCTTTCTTAAATTTGATTTATACTTAATAAAAATCTGATGTTATTTTAATATCTATGTTTCTGTTGATTTAGCCTTTGTGATATTTTAGCTTGAAAATATATCTTTTTATAAGAGACAAATTCAATTATATCTGACCTAATAAATTGAAACTGTTCAAATGACTACCAAACTTTTTGATAAAACTTTAAAATCAGAACCCAAATTTATTCTCAACCAGCCTTTTCTCTATAAATTAAAGCTTTGTATTTATTGAAAATATTAAAAAGAAACAATATTAATTTATTTAAGATATGATTGAAAATGTTAGATAATGATAAATGTGTAAAATAAATGCTTAATTACAAAGATTTGAAAGTTTGATATATTAATAATGGTACTTGGTTCAGTTAGTTTTTAAATCCAAAATGTTAGTAAACTGAATATAATGAAAACAAAGTTAATCTCTATTTTTATCATTATAACTATTATCATCAAAAAAAAGTAATTGAAATAGCAAATAATATTTGTATTATTGTATAACAATTTGCAATGGGGATGAAAAAAGAATTGATGTTCAGTTTGTTTTAAAATGTTTCAATTTTTATTACATTATGATTATTATAACTTGTCATTTTTTTTTCTTTTTTATAAAATAAACTAAATCTTTAGGTGCCTAAGCCAAAGCCATTGACAAAATGGGAACAATATGCAAAAGCCAAAGGTATTACAAAGAAAAAGAAAGGACGGATGGTTTGGGATGAAACTCAAAAAGTAAGTTTCTTTATTCTCTTCTAAAAAGTGTTTAATATTTGTTCCTTTGCTCATAGATTTATAAAGCAGAGCTTCAAATTTAATTATATTGCTTGAATAAAAAATATTTTTTTAAAAAACGCCACCCACTGCATTTTCAATTTAAAACTTGAAACTGAAAGTTCGACGCTGTCAATTATTCAAATAATATATGTATTGAATTATTACAAAGCATAGCCTTGAATTTAGTTACGTGTGGGTTGTTCCAAAAGTAATGCTCTTTTTTTTCTTGTCTTTTTAGGATTGGCGTCCTCGGTGGGGATATCAAAGAGCTAATGATAATACAAAAGACTGGTGCATCGAAGTCCCTCAAAATGCTGGTAAAACATTTGAATTTTTTTGTTTTTTTCATATATTGTTTTAAGAAGCCTCTATAGTTTTTGAGTTGGGTTAATACCTGAAGAAGCCCAAAGAATGCCTCAAATTGAAATTTGTACCTATAATAATAATAATAAGGATGAGAATTGAAGTCTGAACAATAATAATAATCTAAACTCCTTTCACAAATTCAAACTAATAATTTCTTAAAATTTGAGTTTATTTTTCTTGGAATATAGAAAGAGTTTTAAATATTTCTCAAAAAAGGTTGATAATTTACTCCTTTTTTCACATTGATTGTTATATTTATTACATTGTGGCTAATGTAAACTCTAATCTTATACAGATGCTGTTCATAAAATTTTTTATTTTAACTGAACTTCAAGAATCTATAGCAATAATGTTTGTTTGTGTGAGGGAGCTCGTGTTGAAGTGCGTGTGTTGAAATGTTGCTTTATATTTACGTTAGTAAGTTTTGTCGCATATTTAATTGTTGATCACATGTTCCCAGAAGCACGTGGTGTACGTCTGGTGCTTGGAGGGGAGATAGACGAATACTAATGCACTTATATTGTTTGCTCATTGATGGCAGAAACCGAACTGTATCTCCTCGTTAAAATCTCACGGTAAGAGAGAACTGTCGCAAAGCGACTCAAGTTTCGCTGTTGAGTCTCTACTTACTGTCATAAATGTCGTAAAAGACGTGTCTGCTACAAATCTTTGCAAACTAAGGAACCTATATAGAATTTCATTTAATCCCTTGTTTGATTAAAAGCCCACATTCCCTCCAGCTATGGGTTACAAAGCGCATATTGTTTTATTTAAAAAAATGTATGAGTGAATAAAAAGTATGTTTCCCATAACTGATTGTTCTAGGCATTAAATGGCCTAAAAACGTTGATATGCTGTAAAAGTAAACAAACAATTGATTAAAAACGTCCAAAATTGGTCAAGTAGTATGTAACCTGTGAATATAACAATTCAAATAAAGTATATTGTTCTATTTTTTATTGTATTAAACCTTTTATTGTTTCATTAATTTAACTTTGCTTGTTTGGTTAAAAAAAAAAAGATTGGAACATATTTTTCACTCTGTATTTGAAATAATGTCAGTGAAAAAAAAAACAGTTGTCAAAAGAAAGTGTTTTATTAATTCTAATCATTACTTGGGGAAAATCACTTGCGGAGGCGAGTCCTTCACAAACAATGTAGGATCCTAAGGACCCTGTATTAAATCCTAAATATTTGTGATCAAAGGAAGCTTACGAAGAAGGAAATTACTGTAAAGTAATTCATTTTTCTCAAACTCAATTTTATCACGTATATTCTTTAATCATTTTCTTCATTTATTTTATTTCACTTATATGTGCCACTACAAACTTACCTAAATGGTAGCTTTAAAAATTTTACATATCCTATCCGCATAATTTTTTTATGACGGTCTTTGGGAATTCAACTCGTAAGTTCAAACAATCAACAAAGTCTTGGGGTCATCAAGAAAGAATGTGCGCCGTTTCAGGCGTCTTCCTCTCTACGTTTGTTTGTTTTTTAGTTCTTGTTACCGATAAATATTTGCATTATCTCCCCTGAATAACATCCCATAATGTGTGAATAGATAAACAATAAACAATTATCTCCCTTTAATTAATGATCGCCTCATCTTTTTTATCTTTCAGATCCAAATGAAGATTTATTTGCAAAGAGAAAAGCTGCTAAAAAAGAACGCATAGCAAAGAATGAATTAAAGAGGTTACGTAATATTGCAAGAGCACAGAAACTTAAAGGTTTGTCTGATTACATAAATTTCTTGACCTTGTGCCAAACTTGGTTGGTGCTGCTCACCAACTAAATATGATATATTTCTTTCTAGCAGTCATGTACCATCCAGGTTGCCATTAATTTTTTTTTAATTTCGAACAAAATGACTGGATGATCTTAATTGTAATAAATGCCGAAATTGAGCCCTTCCCCCTTCCCACATTTCTGTAAAATATGCTCCTGATTCCCTCTCATGGAACTGTATTTCATTTTACTGAGCTTTCTTGTGGTAATCATTAATATATGGACCCCAGTTGAGAACTCGGGTCTCCCCAAAAAGATAGAAGAATGAAAACTTCAAACAAAAGAAATAATACAACAGAATTGTTCACATTTCCAAGTACAATGAATGCAAACTAAGAATGGGTTCAAATCTAATAGCAAGGTTTAATTTATTGATTAAAGTAACATCTTATTCCTCCCCAGTTAAAAAAAAAAACAGCTTTTATATAAATAAAGATGTTTATCAAGAATAATTATTCTCAGCGTTAAATGACTGAAAATGTTTAAGCCTCTTGATTTTTCTGAATAAAACATAGAAGAATACATTAAAAAGAAGAAAAGAAAAAAATTAATTAAAAAGAATAAACATAAATCATTTTTTTTAAAAACGAGAGAAAAGAAAAAAATTGATAAATATATAAAAATCGGGGAAAAAAATATTAACAAAGAGAGGAAAAAAAAAAAAAATGAACGAATTAAAGGCGAGAAGGATGAATAATAATAATTATGATAATAAGCAAGAGATGGATATTATATTTACTTGGTCAGCAGCACCAACCAAGTTTGGCCCAAGGCCATTTTTAAGGTTTTGACTATGATTTGAACTCGCGTACTACAATTCCAGAGCCTGAGCTTTTACCAATGCTCCAACTTTGATATCCAACAATGGATATATGTGAAAAAAAAAAATGTGCGACAGCAAGAAGACTGCATAAATTCCAGGCTGGTGACAGGAAATAGCCTTGAAAAATAACGAGTTAAGACTAAAAAAAAATACATCATACAAATATTTTAACATTATTTATTTGTGTATTTATTATTTTTTGTAGTATCTGAATTAAGTCACACTCCAAAGGTGAAAGATTCCAGGGATGAAGTCAATCGGAAAATTGCTGTTGCGAAATTGTCTACAGCATCAGTTGGAAAATTCACAGAAACCCTGGCAAAAGAGAAAAGAGCTAAAAATGTTGGCATTAAAAGAAAGGTAATTTTTTTTAAAAATGACCACTAGAAATTATTTTTTTTCTTTTTTCTGTTTCTGTCTGTTCCAAGAATATTAGTTTTCTTCAGTTTTTGTTTTTTTAATCTTAGCTAATGTACAATATATATCCCATCATAAAATCATCTTAGCCAAAGAAAAAAAATTAAAAAAATGCTCAAAGAAACAACCACCCACAAAAAATAACTATAATTTAAAAAACCCAAAAAGCTATAAACAACCCAAATGAAACAAATTAAAACAGACCACTGCATTAAATGACCCAATAAGAGTCGATATGCTGGTTAAATAAACCAACTAACCATCATAAAATTAAAATTTTTAACCTTAAACACATATGCTGACTAAAAGAATAGCCTGACATTGCCCACACAATTTATAGTATGGGCAAAAATATATATGCATTTAAATTAAATTATAACATAATTCAAGGCAAAATTTTGTATAACTTTTAACATAGTATCAGACCACTTTCAATCTTTCTGGATCTCATCAGAGAAATGCAACATTGGGATTCAAACCTGTAGACCACATTGTGCAAAACAAACTCTCTAACGACTGGCCCACAACACAGTTATGCTTTCATAATGGAAATTTTTATACTTTTACTCCATTTCCTAACCACGCTTTTCTTTCTAAAAGCTGATTTTTAAAAATAATTATCGGTGGGGGGTATTCCGAGACAAAACCTAGCTAAAAACAGTCCTACATATGCTTACAACTTTAATAATTGATTTGTATCAAATGACTCCCAGCAGTTGACGTACCTTAAAACCCTAACCAAAATCCGACACATGAAGTACATCTGTGTAAATTTTCATGAAAATTGGTTCAAATGTTTCAGGTTCCATAGAGAACAAACATACACACATACATAGACATAGTTCCATTTATAGATAAATAAGATAAGATTAGATACAAATAATAAAATTGTGATTTTTTTTTTTTTCAAATTTCTGTTGTGGGACCTGATCTTACCTCTCAGTAGACCAGTCCACTTTGCATATAGACAGCGTAGTTCATCAGCAGTACGTCAGTCTATACTAGACTAGACTAGATGTTAATGGGGAGCGAGTTCTACTGCAACTATTCTTACCTTACCCTACTACCAGTGAGGCCCCCTGACTACAGCATTGCCCTATGCCTGTCTGTGTGAGCCCTAAACCCAGTACCCACAACAATTTAATTGTTCTAATTTTACCAATTTTGACCACGGTTTGTTTTGAGTCTTTATTTTTTTCTTCTTTCAAATCTATATTTCAATGCAAATGATACAAAGAGCCTGTTCGAGTGCAATGATATAGACAATATATTCAAATTCCTAAAGGAACTGGAAATATATAAAAGGATCTAGAACAGGGAAAGCCCACCCTTACCTTGATCAGATGAAGGAACATAGAACATAACTAAACTCAATAAAAGACTGAAAATTAACTGACCTTAAAAAACCCACAGAGGTTGATAGGTCAAAAAGAAAAAAACAAAAAAAAAAACAGATGTCTGTAAACTCTAACTGACCCTCACCACGGCCTCCGTCGCGGAGGGCCCCGCCCTAACCCTTTGTGTGAAGTTGTGGCTTTGGGGTTAGGAACGCCGAACAGTTCAATTGACCTAAAACTTTTATTTAATGATCATGGTATCTAAATTAGGCACCCCTACCACAAACAGGGACCGTCCACCTTTTATCTCTTACACACAAGACCGTGCAAAGGCTCCCCTGCAATTGCGGGTGGGACTGCAAGCTCCTTAAGGGCCACGGAGGCTCCTTGGTTTCACAGATGTTTAGTAATTCAAACAAAATTACCAAATGAATTATTAGAAAATCATTATAACACTTGAAATATACATCTATCAATCCATCTCTCTTTCTGTCTATCTCTCTCTCTCTATATATATATATATTTGTATATGTATGTAT
>JAUZSX010113060.1:0-34388 GCA_034780655.1 Idiosepius hallami
ATATATATACAAATATATATATATACATATATATATATATATATATATATATAAAGAGAGAGAGGTAGATAGATAGATAGATAGATAGATAGATAGATAGATAGATAGATAGATAGATGATATACTGCAATGTTGTAATTATAGCCTTCTTTTAGGGCAGAAAATCATTTTTTACACAAATTTCATTGAAAATTAACAAGTTTTTTTGTTCTTTATTGTAAATCTTTAAAAAAGTTTTTAACGTCCATTTTTGAATTATTTGGGATTAAAAAAACTTTCTGAAATAATTCATCAATCGGAAAGATTTACAAAAAAAAGAAATATTACCAAAAGACATTTTTATATTCACACATACATTTATTAACGCACACATAAACATGTATATATGGGGAGGTCCATTTGGGGCAGTGAATATGCAGCTTGACTTCAAATCCAAAATCAGTTCAAATTCCAGTAATTATCAATTACATTCACAATTAGGCTCATACCCCTGGGAAAAGTATGAATCCCACATTCCCCCAGCCTTGGATTAAGTAAGTTATTTCAGAAATTTCAGAAAAAAAAGTTTTTCAAAAGTGATTGTTTAGAGCATTAAATGACCCAAAAAGGTTGATAAGCCCTAAAACAAAAATATATACAAAATATACTGGTAAAATCTTAAAGATAAAATAATCCATTATTTGAATTTAAAAGAGAATTTCTTTTTATTAAAAAAGAATAAATTTAAACTTCATCCACAAAAACAAAAATAAAACCCTACAAAATACCAATTATTTAAAATATTATTTTTAAAATATTTGCAAAAAACAAAACCAATTGAAAATCTCTGAAATAATTCAATAAATCAATTGTCACAATCAATAATTAATTCTACTTTTAATGATTTTCAAATATTCTTTCTCTCAAATCTGCTAACTTTTAATGTATAACTGAACCTCTTCATATTGAAATACTTTATTAATAGATTCAACTCAATTAGAAACAGCAAAACACAAACTTTGTCAGAGAATATTTCTCATTAACTATCCATTATTTTTAACCAAAGTATCAAAATATTTCATTTACAAATTGGTGTAAAGAGGACCAAACATCAAAATAAAACGTTGACTAAAATGGTTGGCAAATAAGCTTTATTTAACTAACAAATCCAATTAAAGAATTTAGTACAAACTATGTCCATCCATTTGCATGGTGATTATAGACTAAATAATAATAGTGTTAATCTTTTTCAGCTAGATCTATTAAATATGAAGACTTCTGATCCTTAAGTTTTATCATATGATTTCATTAATTTGTCTTAATTTCATTTAATATTTCCTTTGTTTTTTTGTCTTACAACATTTTTTAGAATGAGGAGGAATTCATTAGGATTTCTTAAATTTATTGTATTTTGATTAAAGATTCAAAATCCTTTTGATATCTGAATTCTAAAAGAACTTAAAAAGGAAATAGTATTTTCATTTTTAATGATATGGGTGTGTGTATGGGGGAGTTGCACCTGGCCATGTGTTGAAATGACCTGACCTGAGCTGACCTTTATTTAAGAAGATCATCTTTGTTAGTTGTCCCAAAATAAGGGAAGGACAATCCCATGATGTCTTTCTTCCCAACATTTTTATAAACAGCTATTTTATGAAAAGATAATCTAATTGTAGCTATTGGGGGAAGGGTGTGTTCCTTGTTCCTTCTTGGTTTTATGATATATCAATGCTTTAAAGAGTCTTCAAGGCAAAATCAAAGTTACATCTGGGAGAATGATGACACATGAGAAAAGAAAAGTATTATTCAAATAAGAATTAGACAAGCAAAGGCCTGAGAAACCTCCTCTCCAAATAAAATGGGACACATTGTTTCTTTCCCACCCCCAAGCAAAAAAATTGACACATTTTTCGTTTACCATAACACATTAAATTTTCAATTTTTTCTTCTTTTTTTTGAGTAGGGGAAGTCCTTTTAGGACAGTTCGAGTTTAAATCCAATCCATTGCATTCCTTTTCAAGAGGAATTTTCATATAAGTTTGATGTTGTTTGTGCCAACAATGTTGGTCACATAGAGCACTTATAAATATAAGAAAGAGGAATTTTCATATAAGTTTGATGTTGTTTGTGCCAACAATGTTGGTCACATAGAGCACTTATAAATCATAAAATAAAAACATGAAATTATATACAACACTTGTTTCCAAATAGGAATTAATTGCATTGTTTTTTTTTGTTTTTTTTTGTTTTTTTAATACAGAGCAATTTTGTTTGATTCATTTTTAACCATCCTGTCTTTGTTTGTGAGCCAATTTAAAAAACCTGATAAATTAAAGTGTATCTAATGTGCAAATATACATAACACACATTATGTTATGAACAAACTTAGATGATGATGATGGTGCATTTATGCAAATCAGCAATTGAAGCATTAAATTAAGAGTAAATGACAATAAGTTATTAAGGCCTTAAAAGTCATAAAATTGACAGTCACAACTGTCACAAATACAACAACAAAGACAAGAATAAAAGTTGAAATAATCTAAAAATGATAATAACTTAAAGTTATTTCATGAATTTAGAGAAGGAAAAATAAAAAAGGATTTTTTTTACCTTTGTAGTTGAAGAGGTCACTGTGGTCAGGAGGAAATAACAACATCCAAATGTTACAAAGAGCAATTGTTCTACAACAGCCTTTAAATCCAGAAAAGAAAAAAAAAGATCCACAAAATTAGAAAAAAATCATCAGAAAATCAAAGAATTCAAAAAAAGAATTAAATATAAAAGGTTTTTTTGTTGGATTTATTATTATTTTTTTTTAAATTTTATTATGTTTTTTTACCAAAACCTTCATTGAATTTTCTCAATGTCAGGAAGGTAAAAAGAGTTCTTCAAAATTGTTGTGGACCCTTTATAAAGGGGTCAGTGAAAGAAAGACAACAGAAAAGTAACATACAAAAAAGTAATGATAGCTATTGGCCTTACTTTGGCCACTAGGTTATGACAACTGGGATCTTGTATTACAACTAAATATTTTCTCCTGAACATGTTAAGCTCAGTAGAGATTTAAAGGTTGGAAGACCAAACAATTAAAATGATTAGTAGTTTGTTCTTTTCTTAAGTAAAACATATAAATAGCATGAAAACTATTCTATGCATTGAGTAAAATAATAAGAATAAATAACGAATGAAAATAGACATTTATTGATTAAAAGATAATTTATGCAAATTAGACACATGGTTGGTGTCTTAATCTTGTATGATTACAATACTTAACATATTGCAAACAAATGATATATTATATTTATTTGGTGAGCCCCAACCCAAGTTTGGCAAAAGGCCATTTTTACGTGCTTTTACCCGGACTTTTTACATTCGGTGTTACCCTTCACCTAGATGAGAGGCTCTCCCGAGTTAACAAGCCCCATCTGCCCGAGGCAGCTAAAGGTGAATGTAATGGGATTTGAACTCGTGTAATATGATTTCATAGCCTGAGCTTTTACCAATGCTCCACCGACGCTGCAAACAAATGATATAATATGGGGACTTTTGGGGGCTAAATGGGGAGGGGTTCAAATGTAAAGACTCTAGTGTAAACTAATATGATAGAGACTGGTGGAAAAGTGAAAGTAAAGAAGAAAAGGAAAGAAGAGGAAAGCTGACAAAATGGTGGATTTTTATTTTGAATACAAAATACCAAAACTATTTTTTTCTCAGAATCAGAATTTTTATTTAATTTTATTTCTTTGGGGACCAACAACACCTTCATTTTTTGTTATTCTTCCCCTCAAAAAAAAGAAAGAAAGAAAAAATAGCAGTAAAATCTGAATTTAGAAAATATTTCTTTCTAAAAACAATTTATCACATGAATCGATGGCCAACCTTAACAGGATTCTCAAAGGAATACAAAACAATACATTTGGCATTAAGTACAATCGTACCTCAGTTCTTAATCCATTCAAAAGTCAAATTAGAAAAAAAATTTATTTAAAATCAGAATTTTTTTTAAATATTATTGGTTTTTTTTTTGTTTGTTATTAGCACAATGTTAAATCATTAAGGCCCTAAAATTACATGGTTTTATTTCCTGTCACTGACTGGTACAAAATATGAATTTTGTTCCAAAACAAATGCAAAAATTTCTCTTTTTTTTATTGAAAACTGAGCTTCTATTTTAATAATGAATATAAAAATCTCTCATCAAGAATAAATGAATCAAATGATTTATTTACCAATAATTTGGCAAAATACAAAATTCAAAAGTCAAAAGACAATGATTCAATTTGATTGAAAATTGAGCAACAAAATTTTATCAAGAAGGAATTTCTGAATGGAAACATCACTTGCAGAACTGTATTGAGTTAGGTGGATCTTATGTAAAAAAAAATAATTTTGCAACTTCCGTCAATAAAGTTTTTCTTCAATTTGCCTCAGAACTTTTGGATTTACTCTGGTATTTAATTAACTTTCAACAATTTTTAAGACCAAGTAAGAGAATAGATCCTTCATCAAAATAAATGCAAATTATTTTATCTTTTAATAAAACATGACAATTTACATAAAAATATTAATAAAATGGAATAAAAGTTATTGAAACTGATTTAATGAAATATGGAGTTAAAAAGACAGCCATCTTTTTTAGACAAGAACAAAAAAACTATTCTAAAAATGTTAAGGAAATTTGTTTTGCTTCTATAATAATTCTGTTTATGATAATGAGTAACAAGAGAGTTCTAAAACAATGAATGAAACCCTGATTTAATTCAAAAACCAAATTCTTTATTGCTTTTTAAATGTTGCTTTTGAAAACAGAGAATAATTAAAGAATTCAAAGACAATCAGTAAATAAGAAATATTTTTAAAACGTTGGAGTTTTTCAAACTTTGATTTACATGCTTATTTTGAAACCTCAAAAGTCGATGAGAAGTTCACTTGGTGCAGCTGGTAGACAGTCGGACTTTGAAATTGTCACACATGATTTCTAATCCCCGTTGTTTCATCAACGTTCATATATGGACTGATACCCTTAGGAAAGGTATGAATGTGCACATTCCCTCCAGTTATGGATTAAATAGTGGAAATGATCTTATTCAAAAAACTATGTGTAGACAAAATAGCATTTATCAAAAAAATCATTCTCAGCATTAAGATGACCTTAAAAAAGGTTAATATGCCATTAAACAAAACAAAAAGATAAAAAATCAGCCAAATAATTCATAAATTTATTTTAATTTGCAACAAAATCAAAATTTAAAAAATTTTTAGATTTTCTAATTAAATTTTCAGAATTTTTATATTTTTTCCTCGTTTTCAGTCGAGTTCTATTATATTTGCGTATCCATGTTTATACATTAAGGCCCACATGCAGATCTAATATCCGTCTTTAATTTTGCTGTTCTTTTTGTCTGATTCCAGATTTTGTTTTGATTTCTAAACAGGAAAGAAAACCACTTGTAATTCATTCCGATCCTAAATTTTGAAAACAACCATTTCAACAATACACTTTAAATGTGTCACAATTTAGTTGCATCCGTTCACACCTCTGGCTTGAATCTTTAATGTCCTTTCATTCAAATCATTAAGATGAATTTTAGAGAAAGAAAAAAGAATTCTCTTTTTTTTTATAGAACAAAAAAAAAATCAAAAAAAGCAATTTTGGCAAAACTCATAAAATTTGGCATTAAAATTTTTTTTTTTTTTTTGCTTTGATCAAAACAAAATCACAATTTTTTTTCATTCTTAAAATTTGTATTTCATTAAATGTTTCTGTTTGTTTCTTTTTTAACCTTTTTAGGTCATTTAATGCCGAGAACAATCATTTTTGGAAAAATGTTCTTTTTTGTCACGCATAGTTTTTTTTTAAATAATACAATATGCACTATTTAATCTATAGCTGGATGGAATGTGGGGAATCATATCTTTCCCAAGGGTATTATTCCAATTATGAAGGCAAATAGAACGACTGGGATTCCCATGGCCCGAGTGGACTTCCCCTACTCAAAGTTTATAATTTTGTCTGCAATCAAAAATTTAAATCAGTTTAATTTGTCTTTTCATTTTTAAACTCAATCTAAAATCACAAAAGTTTGCAGAGTTCAGATCAACTCTTTGAATAATTTTAAATTTAAATTTGCTTGACACTATTAGTCGGTAGAATCATACTTTTGGCTCCATCTTGGATTCTTTTTAGCTAAACACAAATTGGAATTAGATTTAATTCATCCTTTTTTTACTTTTTCAGTTTCATCAAAGGTCACTAAAGATTTATTTTAAAAAATTAATACAGAGAAGTCAATTTTTATGCATTTTGTCCTTGGACTAATTTAAATGCTAAAATATTTTCTTTCAAAAGAGCAAATTATATTTACAAAATCCTTTAAAGACCTCAATTCACAAAATGTTACAAAACTTTTTGTATTCTTAATATTTTTCAAAGAAACAACTTTTTAAAGAACTTTTCCTTTGTTTTTGTTTTTTTATGAATCAATAATTTGTGTCACCTGAAGAAGACAGAGAAATAAATCAGTTGAAACGTTGTGAGACAGACAATGATAAGGATGAGGACAATAGTTTGAATAACAGTTATAAAAATTATCATAGCTCATGTCAAAAATTCTGAAAAATACTTCAATAATCTCAAACCAAAATAAAAAAATCCTTTTTAAAGTTTTTTTCATTTCACAAATGTTTTTTTCCTCTCAATTATAATAATCATTTATTTCTATCAAAGTCTATTTATGAATTCCCCCCAGCTATGGGTTTAATAGTATATATTGAGTTATTAAAAATAAAAAAAAAATTGCATGTGGACAAAAAAGAAGGTTTATCAAAAATTATTGTTTTTAGCTTGTTTAAGCTAAATAGGTTGATAGACCATGAAACCAATCAACAAAGCAAACCAACAAAATCTATAAATACTTGAAAATTGAAGAGAGCTCTTCAGAAATGTTATAAGCATAATTTAGAATATATGTGCAAATGAGTAATTGAAATATTTTATCTATCATTTATTATTCTAGAAATTTTTTTAAAAATCAACCCAAAACTTAAGAATATTGATTTAATGATTTTTTTTTAATCCTCTTCTTTTTTAGTTTCTTTTTTTTTCTTTAATGGCACACACAAGAAGTGCTTAAAGCATTATTGTATGAAAGCAGACAAAATGACTTCAATCCTCCTCGGCATCTATTCATAAGTGAGGGAAAAAAAGGAAGGTGGGTAAGAAGTTTCTTACAAAGTCAGTAAACAAGAGCAAAAGAGAGAGAGGGGGGGAATAAAGAGAGGTAGAAATCTGGGGGTTGTTCTAAATGGTCTTCTCTTATGTGTTCATTATTTGATCATGTGAGTTGAAAATTGGTTTCATGGGAAAAAATAAAGAAGTGTTTTTTTTTTCTTTTTAGTTAAGAATAGACTTTTTTTTTGTGGTTTTCTTGGAATAAATATTCATTTAGTCAATGCAAAGAAGATTATTTGAGTAAAGAATTTGGTGAATAAGCTCACTAATACGCTTCATCATTATATATTTTTTAAAAATAAAACTTTCAAATACACAAGTATTTTTCCCTTAGAATAGAGAAATCAAGAAAAACTCATAAATTTCAATATTTTTAAAACTAATTATCTTAAAATTTTGCAGGCATTTTCTTTTAGCTTCTAAACTGATGGAATGAACCAACTTTCCTGTACTCTTAGAAGAATAGCAATATTAACAATTAGAATGTGAGCAAAACACTCTGTCCCGGAACTTGACTCAACTTGCATAGCAAGTATTACTACTATTTGTGTATCAGTTCAAATAAACCTTTTGTTATTATTATGATTACTTCATGGTTGTCTTTTCCTTATAACTTGGAAATACTTTGTTAGTCTATATAATCAGTCAGTGGATCTAAACTTTTATTTACCTATGGACCCTTTTCCCTTCTTTTTTACTTAGTGGATAGACCCCTCATAACGATTGGTCATAAAATAATATTCTATAATTCTAATATTCTAATTTTGCTAGTAACTTTTCTAATTGGCTGATAATAGAAAATATTTTGTTGTCAAAAGTCAACTAAAAGTAATTTTATCTGTGGAATCCTAAAAACCAAGCACAAACATTGTGTGGAAAGAGGAAACCAAATTATTAAACTATCAGTAGAATGAAAAATTCAGAGTTATTGCAAGTTTTGGCAATTTTTTTGTTGGTCTGTACAAGAAAAATCTACAGGAATATTGGTTATTTAAGCCTTTGATAGATATAAATGCTATTTTGCCATGTGATGCCATTTAGGGACCTTCACAGAATGGTAAGGGAGAGTGTGAGAGCTGCACTACAAATTTGAATACATCTGCTCTGTATGAACGCATGGACATAGTCACACTAATGAGTCACATGACATTTTGGATGGAAAATGAAAAGCAGTGCTTAATTTGGACATTTAAGTGTGTACTTTTGTTAGGGGTGTATTCACTCATAGTCTTAAATATCTGCCAGCAAGGTCATTATGGAGGAGTGGAAAAGCATTCCAGTGGTTACCTGTGAAGCACTGGTAAACTCTATAGCCAGGAAAGTAAAGGAAGATTTGTATAATCAGAGTAGCCACATAAAATATTCATAGTTGACATGTTGTGTGTCAATATTGAAAATTTTTGTTGCCTGGGATTAAGCTTTTAATGGCTATATTTTGAATTATTTTGAGGTAAAAAATTAAGTTCGTTATGTTGAAGACAGACAACTTTTCATTGTGTTAAAGTGTCATTTTGTCAGTGTTGTCCCATAAAGAGATATACTTAAATATCTGAAGAGATGTAAGAGTGTATTCACTTGTGTGATACACTGTATGTATTTATATATATATATATATATATGTGTATGTGTGTGCATGTGTATTTACTACACAACCAATATGATGATGATGATGATGATAAGAAACAAAATAATTTTCCATTAGTGGAGTATTATTAAATTAAAAGGTAAATATGTCGAAGACCAACACGTTTTTGGATTGTGTAAAAAATGGAATAGAGAAAAGGGGAGATAACTGACATTCCAATTAACCAAAAGATGAAATATATAAATTTAAACCATAGAAGTGTGTGTGGGGGGGTATGAAAGTCTGAATTTGAGGGATTTTTGCACCACAGTTCCATAAAAATAAATTTTCTTTTAAATAAATATTTTTTAAATGATAGAAGGGTGGATTATGAAAGTCTAGTTTTATGAAAATAAATATTTTGAAGGCTTTTTGAAATTTTGAACACTAAATGGATTAACAGCTACAAGTGGTGGGTGGTGGGTGTTTCTGTCTGTCTGTCCTGTCACTCCCTCAGCCCTCCTCCTTCTTCAATAAAAGCATTTTCGTTTAACTCAATTTCTTTCCTGAAATAAATAACACAAGTCTCAAGAAAATATTATTCATGAAAATTGAATTGAAGAAATTTCTTTGTTTATTGCAAACAATTTTGCTTCTAGATTATTTCTGGTTGGAGAATTAATTGGACACAATTTTAGAGTTGATTTTTAGTTTTAGTTTGACCGAAACTGCAACTAAGTGCAATATCTGCATTTAGGATTTTTTTTGGGGGGAGAGGGAGCGGGTCATTTTTGTCTTTTGTGGTTTGCTTCTCGACTAACCCCTCCTCCTCCTCCTCCTTCCCTCCTGGTTTAACCAGGCTTTAATTTGCATTGCTGAGGCTTGGGTTTAACCTTTCATAAGTTTTATTTTTGAAGGAAACCAAAAACAACACTGATTCCTTCCTTCATTCAGGAAGGCGAGCGAACAATGTCATGTCGTCGTGTGGTTTTGCTTTGCAAGCATTTTATGGCAAGATTAGAAGTGAAAAAGTGAATTGAAGTGTGAAGAAGAAGCAGCGAATGAATGAATACACACACACACACACAACATCATGGACAGAGACTAGGCACAGTCAGTGCAGTGAGTGCACCACACCACACCACCACCACCCACAGTATTACACACCACCCACTGCATGGCATCTGCATCATCATCACACCAACAACACCAATGCATTACTACACACACCAGAGCAGCACCACACACACACACACACATACACAGTCACTAATAATTAATTGTAAAATTTAAAGCTGTTTTTTAATTTGGTTTCACTCAAAAGAGAAAAAAACGCAGACATTTATTTTATTTTTTATTTTTTATTTATTTTACGACAGAAATTATTTTTGTCTTCATCGCAAGAAGATTTCTTGAAAATGAAGTCTTATTTTTGGATATCGAAAAGAAAGAAAAACACTAAAGCAGACGACGCGCGTGCCGGTGCAGTCGGTCGGTCGGTGGTGGCCCATCAAAAAGACACCTAGCAGTCGAACAACTCGACCTCCTCCTGACCTGTCAGAATTAATTTTTTTCTTAATTCTTTACACACGGGTATCAAATTTAGTCAAATCGAAATAATTCCATAATATGGGAATCATCAGCATAAGAAATTGAAATAAATTAATTTTAAAAAATGTAATGAATATTTTTTAACATGCCGTTCGTTCTTTTTATAATTCGGCCTCAGTTAAGAACTTGAGAGTGACTGGTGGTGGTGGGCTGATAAAGTGGTGGTGGTGGTGGTGGATTGACAGACCAGATCAATTTTTGTTTGTTAATTCAAATTAACACTTATCTTTTTTCGTAAACTGATTTTTTTTTTTTTTTCAACAATAATATCAAACAAACATTTCATTACTTTTCAAAATCATAGCAAATGAAATACCGAAGAGAGAGAGAGAGACAGAGAGATCTAATCTATGTCGTATAGAAAACTACTGTTTGTGACGTTTGTCGTCTCCCCGGTTAAATTCAAAAAGGCTTCGAATGAATGCTGTCTGTGGCGTGTTTTTCTGTGTTATTGCTGATATCTGCTGAGTACTTCTTGGTGCTGGCTGCTGCTCTCTGCTCTCAGTGTAAACTGCTGCTTTCTGTACTCTTGCCTCTCAAAGATGGTATCATCCGGGCCGTCGTCGCCGGCTGCTGACAATATATCCGTCATCCGTCTGTCCGAAATTCGTTTATTTCCACCTATTATGTCTTTCTTTCTTTCTTTCTTTTTTTCGCACTATTTGAATATTAGACAGTCTTTACAATTTTAAATTTTTGACTTTTTCAGTCCATCTAGTCGCTAATTCATTTTCTAAACTTTTTGTTATAATTACTTGGCTGAAGCAAAAACATTATTTCTTCTACAAAAATGACCCAGAGAGCGGAGGCTGACCTTCAAAAAAAGTCTCTTGTTGTTGAGTTGCTCACTTTTTCTCTTTTCTTACTCGTCGTATTACATTCATTGAACGACTACGCATACGCACACTTCTTTTCACTTATCTAAAATTAAAATCTTTTAAAGAAATATCTCTTTTTTAAGAGATTGAAGTACAATTATTAGTTATTTCCTCTTGTCGTTCATTTGCCGTTCCAAAATTTACTCTAATTCCAAGATCTGAATTATCTGTCTGGTATCCGTATCATCCTCTTTTCTCTACAATAAGTGAAAAGAAAAGAAGTGATTATTATTCCTGCTTGATCTCTCTTAATCTGCAGCTGCAATGGCAGTCAGTGACAGTGCACACATAGTGGCCAGACAGTGTGCCCTGTTTGGTGACTGGTGTTTGGTGTGGTGAACTGGTGCTCTCTGTGCTGTCTGTGCTGCTGCTGTGACTGGTGCACTTTATCATCCGATACGTCAAAATGCAAAAATAAATAAACGATTATTCACACACACAATGTGTGGTGGTTGGTGTGTGGTGTGGTGGTGTGTGTGTGTGTGACTGGACTACTAGTGAGTGAGTGAGTGCTCTCTCTCTCTCTTGTTTCACAGATTAAATAAATACCTTCTAAAAACTTTTTGTCATTTTTTTTACACAATAAAGAGTAATTGACAATTTTTTGTTTTAAAAAAATTCAACGAACAACTCAATAAAAAATCTTCCTCCCCACCCCATTCTTTTTTCCCCTTTAAAATCATGAAAAATCAAAAAACTGCAACCAAAAATTGTTTTGTTTTTTTTTCCTTGTATTTGTTATAAAAAAAAACTATAGATGTTTAGTTTTCCGCTCGGGTTTCATAATGGCATCTTTTGGTTATCAATTTTAATTTTGTAAATTCAATAAATGCAGCTAACAAAAAAGAAAGGCTTTATTTTCTTGTAAAATTCTAAATTGTCAGAAAATAAAACCACTTTTTAGCCACAACGAACAACAACGCCAGCAGCAGCACTCAGCAGGACTCACAATAATCCCCACGAACAGCAGATTTATTTTCAAATGATTTAAAAACAGATAAAAAAAGGAACGAGACTTTACTACGACAAAAGAATGATTAAATAAAAGATAAAGAAATTTCAAAAGTACCTTGTTTTGTTGTTGGTCGGCAATGTCGGTATAAAACTAAAAATTGCAAAAGAAGACATCAAACAACACGACTAACAGCAGCCAACAGAAGAGGCACAACAGAGCAAGAAGAGGCCACGACGAACGTCAACCAACAACAACAACCACCATCCACACGCCGATTTCAAATTATCATAACCCGAAATCTTTTATATTTTCCTAAAATATTTCCTAAAAAATGGTTTGTTTTGATATTTGAACCTAAATCATTCGAAGATGAAAATTTATATTTTGAAGATCAAGAAAATTAAAAATCCCAACCTGATAATAAGATGCCGGTCGGTCGGTCGGTCGGTCGGTCACGGTCGTCTCGGCCGGGTTTCGGTTTAATTGGAGGAAAATAAATAGACCAACCATCGGCAGAAACTATCATTTTACATTTATAAGATTTTTAAATTTTCTTTCTAGAAACAATTAATATTAAATTTTAATTGTTTTACTTTTGCTGTTTGTTTTCCAATTCCATTTCTAAGTAAATGAATCTGGAAAATTAACTTTAAATTTTCAATTTAATTTAACTTTGATTGTAAATTCATTTTATTTTACTTAATTATTTTCAGCAATTAAAAACTTGGTTTATTTATTGTTTTCAAGTTTCGATTTAATGGATTGTTTTGTTTGGTCTTAAATAAAAAGCCGGTAGACGAAAGAAAGAGAAAGAGTGTCATTAATAAAAAAGCAAGCAAGCAGCAGCAGCAGTCAGAAGAAATGAATGACAGACCCACCATCACGACGACGATGACGACCAGTGGTTTCTTTTAGAATTGTTAATCGATATTATTGCATTTAATGAACAAAACCAAGAATATTTCTTATTTTAACAATATTACAATTTAATAGAAAACAATCAATATCCAGTGATGTTGGTGTAAATAGTATTAAGTTAGGTATTGAAATAAATTTTGTGTATTTATTTTTCATCGACTGCTTAAAAAAAAAAAAAAAGGACGGAGAAAAAGAATTAAATTTTAAACCAAAAAATGTAAGGAAAAAAAAAGACAAAATTCAATTCTTTCTAAAATTGATTTTGGAAATAAAACATGGATTGATTGACGAAAGAACTAAAAACAACTAAGAATGGAAACATAAATAATCATTACTTACCGATTTTGTTTTAGTAAAAAAAAAAGGACGAACGACTCGTGTTTTTGTGTTTTGGAAATTTGGAAAAGATTTTTTTTTTTGGGGGGGGTCATTTTGTCACGTGATTCTGCTTACTTCCGGGTCCAAAAAAAATTTTTTTTTGCTTTATTTTAGGATTTTTTTTTATTTTTAGAAAAATATTTTTTTTTCTTTCTTTTTCACTTTTTATTTCTCTCTTTTATTTTAATTTGTTAATCACTCGATATGTTGGTAAAGAGACATTTTATCAGTTTTCTTGTCTGGATGTCTGGATCATCTCTTAAAATAAAAAAAATTGATTCAGTTCGCTTTAAGTCCATCTTTAGTAAAAGCTCGGACTCTGGAATCGTAGTACGCGAGTTCAAATCCCAGTGAAAATTTTAAGTTTAAATTAATTTTTAAAAAGAGTAGTGCCGCTGCCGCCGCTCTGCTGCTCTGCTGCACCGTGTCTACATCCTTGCCAGTGAAAATTCTCCTGCAGCTTTTTATTACCAAAAAAAAAGGTTTAAACTTTAGGTGGTCAGTAGCAGTGGACCCTGATATTGAGTTCAATCAGTGCAACCAGCATCAAACACAGTGTTTTGAACTTTGCTTTTTTTCAATTTCTGACACTGACATTTTTTCACGGATTTTTGTATTTTCAATCTTATACTTTTCCGATTATACCCACTCTTCTTCTTCTTCTTCTTCTTCTTATTATTATTATTATTATTATTATTAATATTAATATTATTGTTGTTGTTATTATTATTATATCTGAGGGGTACTGAGAAATGGGCAGAATCAGAGACCCACAAAAACCTTTGCCCAGGCCTTGCACCCTGGAGAGGCCACTTCACTGTTGCTGTTCCAGCTGCATAATCAATATGGGGTGCATTTATTCATCGTCTCTAGAGATGGATGGATGCCATCCATTATTATATTTGTATATTAATATGATTGTGCATGTGTGTGTCACAATAGTAATGACTATATGGGAACCTATTATCTCCCTTTAGAGATTTAAGAGGGACTTGCATAAATCATGAGGAAACAGTAAGGCTATCTTTCCCAAAAGCGAGGAAAATTAAGGCCGTATAAACTCAGCTACATTTTATTTGAGGGTAATTGTTGCATTCTCCTCATGCTTAATATATACAGATATCATCATCATTGCCAAAATTTTAAGTAGGTTTAGCCAATAGAGTAAATGTGGTATTTTGATGATTGGTTGTGTGATTGATGACATATATTTGAATAAATGATGTGAATGGGTCACAAAAGAGTTGAGTTAAAGTAGGCAATAAGTTTGGATGACCAACTCCGTTTATTTCTCCCTTCTCCAACCTATTGGCCTTGTGATAAATTTGTATCAAATATGAAATAGATAATTCTAAACCTATCATTCCTAGCATCAACATTATATTTTCTGATATTTTATTCGTAAAACAAATCTTCCAGGAGATTTTTATGGTGAAAATTTTCCCAGGTTCAGCAAATTAATATCATTATTGATTTTCAAAGACCATATTTCTAAATTTTATTTGCTAGTTTATTTTTCAGTTTTTAACATTTTAAGTTAAAGAATATGTAAACAATCTTAAGTTTGAATTCAGCTTATAATAATTTTTTTTACAATCATTATTTGGACTATTGTCCTCATCTTTATTCATATTGTTTTTTTATCTTTTTTTTAATATAGTATTGAGTTTTATTTTTCTAATTGTTTATTCTATTTTTAACGGATGATTTGTTTTTGTTGTCAGGCATTTCTTTCTCAGTAAACCCTCCGAAACATAGTGAAACAATTAAGGATGAGGACAATAGTTTGAATAAAGCTTGTAATATTCATCATACCTCATATCAGGGATCCTAAGAAATATTTTTTTCTAAAAATGTTCTGCTAATTTTTTAATCAATGTTTTTCAGAAAGATGCAAATGCATTTTTCTCTCAAAGTGATAAAATGGATGGAAGCCTCACATAAATTAACTGGAGCTACACCATGGCCTTCTATATATTTGTAGACTTACATACTTACCAAGTGTAGCAATATGGCCGCCTAATATATATTAATAGGCTGTAGCTACATTTGGTAAGCATGTAAACATGACACACCTCCATGTTAAGGTAGTTATCGACCTGTAATTGAGTTGGAATGCCATCAAGTCAAGTTCAACATTGTGCTCACTAAAATCATCCTCGTGCTGCATAACATTTTCATTTTCATGTGTCATTTTCTTCAGAATTGATTCTCTGTAAAATGAATTTAATCCAGAATGGTAATTTATCCAAATATTCCAGCAACAGCAGTAGTACAGTCAAGTCGCGTTGGACAAACCGGTTCCCGCTAGATCACCAAAGTTTAGCAATGTAGAGCCTGTTCAGTACAAAGTTGGATGACCACTTAGGGATATCAGGTACAGTACCAGGCTGGTCGGCATTTAGTGACATGATCAGTAGAAGGCATTGCGCATTTGAACTGAAGGACCTCCCCATCCCTTACCCTTTCCCTCACACCAACTGACCGGTGGGTATAAAAACGTCCTCAAGTAGAGTTACCCCCGAGGGTGAGGACCGGGAGTCTCAGGGTAATCTGAGATTGAAAAAAACACAACTACAGGAAAACTCTGAGCCCCAATGGGTAAAGAGGAGTCCTCTTGAAGAGGACTCCCTGCTCAACAACAACAACAAGCAGCAGCAATAATAATAGCAACTGTAGTTCTAGCAACACTAGCAGTAAATAATGTATAATGTATATAATATAAATTATATAATATAATGTATATAATATAAATTATAATGAAACGTTTCAATTGTTGCAATCATATCCAAAAGATCATTAGACGAACGGTTATTTAATTAATTGAATGAAATATCTTCAGTTAATGAATTAAGTCTTTAAAAGAATTGTCTTTGAGTTGTTTGATTAATTGAAAGTGTTTAAAAGGGGAGGTAAGTCTTGCCTGTTTCTGGTTAGTGCAGGGAAGACAACTCTTGCCACATTTTCACAAAGTAATTATTTATTTACAAATAATTACTTTTATTCATAAAAAAAAATGTTTACTTTTCCTTGTTATATTGACTAGAAATATCATTTGTACATAACATTGATGTATAAGTTCTGGTCAAAAAAATAAAGTGAATTAAAATATTTTTTTAGATAAACTTTTCTTTTTTTTGGTCAATCAATTTCCTTCCAAAATCCAAAGTCTGTTAAAAGACTCTAAAACCAATAACTTTTATTTCTCGGGCTTTGGCTTAACTTCATTAGGTTATCGTCAACAGAAGTCATTGTTGTTGAATGTTGCCCAAGTGACAAAACCAAAGTATCAGCCCTGGAGACACGTAGACCATTAAACACCCCCCTGACAGGCCAAGGTAGAAAGAAAGAAAAAGATGATATTCTCATACGACTTCTCTTGTTCTAAATAGAAAAGGTTATTGTCTGACACAACACATTCCTAAATGCTTGTTTGTAACACTATGAAATCCAATCAGTCTAAAATGGACAATTCAATAATCTTTTGATGTAATGTTTGAAAACAAAGTTATAAAGAGTCACAAGCCGTGCACAAAGAGAACTGATATCTTTTTGGTGACCGAACAAGTTGGACTCATAATCTCTTTGTCTAGTTATTTAAAAGAAGATTCAAGATAATTGTTTTACAGATTATTTAACCAATTGAGTGGGTTTCTTCTTAAAGACAAAGACGTTATTTCTAGTCTTTACAACAAGATGTTCTTTGCTGTTTACAAGTGAGTCCTGGAACTTATTCCCTCCGGTCTATTTGTAGTCCTGCCTGTGACGTCACGTATGGCCTCACATGTTTTATTAGAAAATTCTTATTTGACTTTTACAAATTTGTATTAATCTTGTGTGAATTTTCATTTTCTATGAACATAAAAGTATAGACTTTTGTGTAATATCTAACTTTGTATCAAATTGAAATTTGTCTATAGATTCCAAAACAGCTTACCCAATTTTCTTGAAAATTTACACTAATGTACTGCATGTGCCCAGGAATGTTTTTGCCAAGTTCTGTTCCAGAATTTCTCGAATAATTATCAAAAATCGATGATCCAAAAAATCAGCTTGAATCCCACTTTGGTTTGAGAATTCTAACAATCTTTTATTTAAACTTACTTTTTCTTTCCTTCTTCTTTCAGCACACACACACACACACACAGACACACACAGACGAACACATACACACGTGCGCACACACACACACATGTTGTAATTTTCATTTTGTAAAGAAAGAAACAAATTCACAAATGAACAAAAAAAAAGAAACAAAAACTTAGATTTGGACGAGTGGGTATAGCTAAGGGAGGTAACCAAGTATTTCTTTATGGTTTTTAAAGTAAAAGTTATTTTCCATTGATAAAGAATTCTTTTCGATTAGATGAACTGAACTGCGGAATCTTTTTTAAATAAAATATTTGAAAGAATCGCAATTGAGTTAAATTCCATTAATAATGTAATGTAAAAAGAATGGAGTTTTCTCAGTTTTATTTTTTGTAAAACTTGCCGCTATAGTCATTCATTATTTCATCCTAATAAATCACAATAACTCAGCTAAAAATACAACCATAACCGCTTCTTCTTCGCTTTGGATATTCATTAATGAATTACAATAACTCAGCTCAAAATAAAATTGTTTTAAAAGGTCAAATAAATAAACTTTTAATGATTTTAATTTTTCGATTTTTCTTTATATTTCTCTTTTATTATTATTCGAAGTTCCTATTCGAAGTTCCTAATTGTATTAAATTTGAAAAAAACCATTCTTTCCAGAATCTTTGACAAATTCCAGTCAAGAAAGAAAAAGCTTTTCCTCATAGTCATACTCTACAAAAAAAAACTTAATTTACAAACAGACTTTTTTTTATATATATCTTCTCAGAAATGATTGCAAGCAATTAGGTTTATACTTTTAACACTAGAAAACTGAAAACCAAAAAAAATATGCCTTCTTAATTTGAAACTATTTAGTACTTTTCAACCATATTATTGGTGTGGAACTACAGGGAAACATTCTATGGCTGGAGGAACCCTGTGCAATAATTTAGATATCTTAATGAAATGAAAAAATAACACACTCATTTTCAGAGAATTGAAAATGTTTGTTGTGAATGAAATTTTAAAAAATTACTTGATTGAATAGATTATATTTATTCTCATCAAAAACTCGATGGAGAAACTTTAGTCTTGTGTTTCTTGCACAAATCTTTAATATTGATTTGTGGTTTAGTTAGAAACACATGAAGTCCATCTTCCACATTAATGCGGTGAATTTAATTATGTAAAATTTAGAACGTTTATACAATAAAGCTTAAATCTTAGAATAAATTTTACGGAATTAAATTTAAAATGTTAATATTTGTTTTGTTTCAAATTAAAAATTGAGAAATAGCAGAACCTCTGAGCTGTACAAATGGAAGCCTGGGGTTCCGTGGAAGCCCGGTTGAAAATCACTGTATTAGATTGTCCCAAAAGTTTGAGGAATCATGTCAAGAATTCTTTGATTTGATTTTTGAGTGATATTTTCACCAGATCCAAAAGCTTGCAGTACAATGACAGAAAAGTTTTTTGAAAATAATTGTCTCTTTTATTTTAAAGGAAACTTTATTTTTTAATTTTTTACTTATTCGTGAGTAAAATTACAAAGTTTTTTACAAACTTTTGGGACAACCTAAGAGAGAAACCAAAACCTAAGAGAATCTTAAAAACAGAAACCAATTACTTTTTCATCTTTTCCATGATACTTTATATCTTAACATTATCAGAGGTATTTTTAATTCATCAAAAGTAGAATTTCAGTATTTTGCGACTCCCATTAAATTGATCTTCTAATACTTTAGGCTTATCCATTACTTTGTAAAAATTATAGACGTTTTAAGTTTAGTATGTACCTACTCAGTGTGTCTATCTACAATAAGTACTTATACTGATGTAAACTAATGCTAAAAAACGCTGCAAATTGCTGGTTTATAACATATTCATTCACATTATTTTATATATTAAATACATTATTTCATAACTGTCATTGTGCCACAACGCATTTTAAGTTCTATTGTATATTCCTAACACACACACATCATAGTGATAAGATTTTTTAAATTGATATTAAATTTAGAAATCTTATGTCTATTACTTTAACCCTTTCAATCCTAAAGAACCGATATATCGGCCGTGGCAACTTAAGGCAAAAGAAGACACACACGATTTCAACCTCTACCTTTGGACCCTGACTTTGTACTGGGGTCGAAAGGGTTAACAACAATAAAAGTATGTAAAGTTAAATAAAATTTTGCACTCCATTGATTTGAAATTTGGACTATTTCAAAGTGTGAATTGTTTTTGGCCGTTTTGCATTTTAGAAAAACAAAAATTTAAGTTTGGGTTATAATCAATGTGTCACCGTTGTGTTGCTGAACGGGCAACCCAACCAAACACCATTTCATCCTCCTCCTGAGCCTCCTCCTCGCCAGGAGAGCGCAGGCTTTGATTTACACACACACCTGGACATGCTTGTGCTTGACACACGAAAAAGCTTATATATACGCGTTCAAACTGAAAAGAAAGCAAAGAGCATGCTGCAGCCGCAGTGTGTGTGTGCGCCCTTTCTGTCTCTGTTTCCCTACTGTAATATAGTAGTAGTATTCGTAGTAATTTTTTCTCCTGTGACACCGGCTGCCCTTTGACCTTTGTAGAGGTCACGACGCATGCATTCAAAGCATTCTTTCTCTTTCTTTCTCTTTTAATTCTTCTTCTTCTTCTTCATTTTGTTTTTCCTTCTTTTCTTTCTTCCAAAATTCCCGGCAAATGTCGGATAAAAATGAAGCCGAAGAAGACGATGGACGATTATTAACTGATCTCTAGTTCTATTTTCTGTAAGTCATCCTAAAACTAAACCACCATTATCATTATTATTATCATTTAATGCTTCTTTATCGTCTCCGTCTTTTTATTGTTTCCTGGCATTTATTCATTCCTAAAAAGGATCGAAAACTAAAGAAGTAACAACAAAACCAAAAGGTTGTAAATCAAACTGGAAGAAAAAGCGAAATTTCTTTAATATTTTTCCATAAGAATTTGTCGTCAAAATTTAAGGAAAAAAAAGCAGAATGAATAATTATACCAAGAGAGAAAAATAGACTTTTTTTCCTTAGTCTAAGAAATCACATTTTTTATCAATCGAATAAGAATTTAAAAAATCTTTTCTTCAAAACCTGATCATCATCTTTTGATGATCAACAACAAAAATTCTTAATTAGACATTAATTTACTTATTTTTATTTCTTATAAAATGAACAAGCTTTGCAAGAAATAATTCTAAATAATTCACTAATGGAAATAATCTATTGCACACAAAACAAAATCCTTTAAACAATTCTTTTATCGTTTTTTTTTTAATTTTTAGAATTCTGTGATACAAAAAAAAAGGTATTTTATTTATTTATTTGTCTTATAAACGATCCAAACAGCATTAAAATTCTGGAAAGCAATTTATCAAGACGGAAAAAGAGGAGGAAGCATATTTAATTTCTTTCTAACAAAATGATTTCATTTCCCTCGACAATTTAAGACTGATTGGATTTTTTCAGGTGAGTCTTTTATTCCTCAAAATTCCTTTTTATATCATAAAAAAATATTGTCACTGATCGAAAAAAACAAATTCTGGAAAAAGAACTTTCAATCGTTAAAGTCTGAAATTAACGAATAAAAAAAAACCCCTGCTTGTTGACACATTCACATTTCAAGTGCATTTATTTCATTCATAGAAATATTCAAATGGTCAAAATGTCAATTCTATTGTCAAGAATTTTACTTGACATTTTAGTTGAAAACTAATTTTCCTGTCAGTTTTAACTGATTTTTGTGTTAAATTTGTTTTCTTGACACTTCTTCCTTATTCGCTCTTAAAAAAAAAAAGCATGACCGAAAAAAAAATGTTTCACGGATTGGATTGTTAAAAGTTTTTTTTCTTATTAAAGTTTATTCTTTAAATAAGATTGTTTTTACAATTTTAATCTAATAACAATAATAATATTATTTAATTACATTTTCAAGACAGACACGGTTGTGTGTGTCATAATAAAAATTTAATGATTTTTAACCGGTTTTTAGTCCGTTTTTTTTAATTTCACAGAAAATTCGTGCTTTTTTCATTTTGTTCAATTATCTCCCTGCTTTTTTTTTACCTGGTTTCATTTTACAACATTTTTTTTTTAAGATCCATTTTAATAATTTCGTCCATTTCGTATTACATGTATTTTTAAAAACTTTTTGGAACTAAACTGAACGTTTATTTTTTTGTTTTGTTTAGACATTTACTTTAATTGCTTCGTAAAAAAAAGTGTTTGAACATTTTAACAAGGTGAAAAAAAACTCGTGTTTGTTTAAGTTTCCCATATTAAAACATTTTCTTTTCTTATCAATTGATTTGTTTTTATTTTATTTATTGTAAACTAGACCCAAACGTTTTCAATCAAGTTCCTATATGGACTCTGAGGGCCTATGGAATATTTCTGAGGGTCCCACAAGCAAACCCTCAACAACAATGATATTTTGGTGGTCCATAAAAAAAAACAACTCATAATACTTTTTATTACTTATCTTTACTAATTTTCATTAAATTATTGTTAAATATTTTATTGCATTAAATTAGTTTACATATACAAATGAAGCATAATTCTATTAAATATAAAAATAAGCATGTAAAGTAATATGGTCAAGATTAAACTTAGAAAAGAAGAAAAAAAATGTTGTTAAAATTGGAAAAGAAAAGGACAAGATATTCTAGTAAAAAATATAATAGATTTATAACTTTAAATATTGCAGCATTGACCCTTAGGAACCCTAATTTAGCAAAATGGCCACCTAATCAGATGCGTTTTAGACGACTATAGGTCAGAAATATTGGTGTGTGTTTTTTTGCTAAGATCACTCACTACTCGGCCTTTTAAGGGTGGAAAGGGTTAAAAAGAACTCTTAATGTTAAACTGATTTCTTTTTAGATTCTTAATGCTGCTACAATATTTTAAGTTATAAATTTAAAATGATTTAAATTGATAATTTCTTGTTCTTGCGCAGGTGCTGGAATTCCAAAATTCAACCTCTTAGTTCCTGTTCTTCATCAATGCCAATTGAATAGTTTTAAGTTTCCTTGGTTCAAAATAACCAGTATTCTAAAGTTTAAGTGTTTAGATCCAAAATTTGTTTCCAAAGTTTGTTAAAAACAGAAATGGTCAAATCTTTCAACTTTGACCCCTTGATTGCCAAATTTTCTGCCAAAAATCAATTAAAAAGGTTGATCCATGTCTGAGTCCATTTAATGTCCTCTTAACCAAGTAAATCTTCATCTCTTAAATTCTTTCCAGTTTTTTTTTTAAATTCTATTACAAGGATCAAACCTAAGTTTTGTCAAAATTAGTGACACACTCTACCAAGTGAGTTACATGACCAAAACATTTCAAAGGCTTAATTTAAGATAAGCTTAAAGAATCTGATATTCCTCATGCGATCACTTTTGAAAACCAATAATCTTTTAATAACTATTGTTTTAAATGAACAAAAATTGAAATTTTTTTGTTTTAAAACATAGAGACTTATCTGACCTATGAAGTGTAAAAATTTTTTTTGAAATTTGGTTAATAGTGAGCAGTTAAGCTGCAAAGCAGTTCAAAACAAAACAAAAACTAACACTTAACCATATATATATAAACACTACCGTGTTTGAATGAAACTTTTGCTTTATCAAAACCTGAAAATTTCTATTTGTGAAAAATAAAATATTGTTTTATGACCACTAGTTCTGAGGGGGTCCTCAGGTCCACCAAGAAAAAAGAAGGGAAAATGAAGGGATCCATAGGTAAAGAAAGGTTGAGAACCCTAGAATTTAGCATTTTAATCAAATGTATGTCCATTGTTGTTGGTAGGAGGAATACTTCATTGATGATTTCTTTTTAGAAATATATCAGTCGCCAGTCGCCTTCTTAATTTTTTTTTTGTAAAGAATTCAAATTTAATTCAAAACCCAAAATGCCAAAGAAAGGCTCTTCTTGTGACTAAAATTCGAGTGTCGTAAAGTCAAAACTGCATAATTCATGTCCATTGTAACCCCAGGGCCACATTTAATAAAACAATTAACATAAGCATCTACAAAAAAAATATTCTGCTTTTCTGATTTAAAGTTTGAGATCTTAAAACTGCCAATTTACTGCTTACACCCTGTATATTCTGAATATAAATCTTGTGTATGATTCAAGATTTGCATTTAAGTAAGAATTTCTAAAATCTTGTCTTGCCATTTTCCTTGAAATTTCTGTTATTATGATCTAATAATGAAGTATAGAAATGTTAGATCTCCTCACTTTATTTCAAGAGATTCTTTGATGCTTAGAGATGTAAAGAACTTAATGGGGAAAACATTTATCTTTATAAAATTTGAGCAAAAAAGTTTTCATGATTTATTTCTAAAACAATTTGGATAAGGAAATAAATCTAAAAAATAAACTTCATTAATTTTGCATTTTCAGTTGAAATCGAAGGAAATTTAAGCAGAACCAATTTGATGTTCAAACATCAGTTTTGACTTAAAAGACAGAAAATGTAGAATTGAAATTATTTAGACACTAACGTAAGTTATTCTCGCTATATTGTTATAGGTTGAGTTATCGGATTTGCAGTAAGGCGGACTATGGTCCAGCGGTAGAATGATTGTATTCTTAGCTGTGATTGATGATTCAATTTTGACTTGGATCTGGTTATGTACTATTGATGAGTCTTTAAGAAGACAAAACAGCTGTTCAGTGCTCCCATGTCTGCTGTAATTTTAGCGATTTCTCTTCAAATCAACATGAATTATTATTTGTGATTTTTAAGTGAGTCTAATGATATATATATATATATATATAATTCTAATAAAATATATATCATTATCATTATTATGTATTTTGTATGCTTTTCTTTTTGCATTAATTATGAAATATAGAGGGTATTGTAAGAATGTGAATGTGTTTTGGATATATGTTAATTCATTTTGTAGAAAAAATAATTTATATGAACTATACATTCCGATAGTATTATAAGTGTACAGACACTATTTTTAAACAATATCAACAAATAATTCCGATATTTAAATACAGATCTATTTCTTTCTTATTAGTGATCCCTGATAATAGTGATAATAGTAATTACCGATTTGCTTAATGCTCCTTTTGTTCTGATTTTAATCATTGGTTTTTATACCTACAACATTCTTTTTCTTTCTAAGAAAATTGATCTAATTTTTTCAAAGCCAAAAATTATTTAAGAAAACTACAGTTATATTAACACCCCTTGACCAATGATGTTTCCTCACAGTGGATGCCACAGACCTGTGACGGTCAAATTTTTCAAGTTTTGCTCTTTTACCAGCTATTCTATACTCGAATCTAAAACGAATTTGTTTCCAGGTCTGAATATCCCATATATCAAATTTCAAACCTCTCGACAAAACACTAACAAAATAAGTTTGGTGCATGTCATCTTTTCCCCTATCTTCGTTAATTCGAGGCATGGGGACAGAATGTCATTTGCTGTGGATGTTGCTTAGGGAGGTTGTGGCTGTATGATGGTCATCACACTCACTTGGCCCACATGGCTTCCAAAGCGGCTCAAAGAAAGATACCATCTTACTTTTATGAATAGGAGGCAGTTGCTTATTGTTTTTATTTCGCCTAAATGGATCAGAAAGGATTGCAAATTGCATTGTTATGTTAACTAATGTATTCTTGCCTAAAAGTTATCTCTCTCTCTCTCTCTTTATTTATATATATATATATAGCTTATATTGACGATATAATACTATAAGCAACTCCTGTCATGGACATGCGTCAGAGGCAGAGATGTTTGCTGGTGCAATTATTATCAGTGTTACTATTTTTCATCCATGGTTATCATTGATGATGATATTATTATTAATAATAATATTAATAATATGTTTTTATATTTGCCCAGCAACATAAAAAAGCATCTTTTTCAAAAATCCCTGAAAAAAAAAGTTCATTGATCTTCGTTTAGGTTCCAACAATTTTGCAAGAACGAAAAGCTCTTTTCGCTCAAGAACTGTAACAAGGTTTCTCCACTCACAAGGATCACACATGCTTGACTTTTTCTCGTTTGTTCTGAAAAATAAATAGCAATGCCTTAAAGCGAGTGAAAAATATGAAGTTTATTTTCTTATTTAATAGCAAAAGAAAACACGTAGATAAATGGAATGGATCCACCTTACTTCATATAGGAAACTTTCAAAGAAAAATGCACCACCTACAGAGAGAGAGATGAAGACTGATTTCGGTGGTAGAGACTTAGAAAATGATATCCTCAAGGTTTGTGATTTTGTGTTTGCAAGAGAAAGAGGAAGAGAAATACGAATAGAAAAATAGAAGAAGGGAGAGAAATAAAGAAAGAGAAAAAATTAAAGATAGAGGAAGAAAGAAAGAGATAAAGGAAGTGAGAAAGAGAGAGAAGAGAAATAGAAAGAAAAGAGAAAGAGAGAGAGAAATGGAGTTGAATACAGAAAGAGAAAGAAAGAGGGAGAGAAAGAAAATAAGAGCGAAAGAAAGAGAAAGTGAGGGGTATAAAGAGAATGCGAAAGAGCTTATGTACATTGCCGTGCTTAGCCACCTTGCGGTCTCGTCATAGAATGCGCCTTGCAATCCTCCTCCCCCTAGAAATGGAAGTTGCTTCCCCTAACATACTGAAACCTTCGATCAAAGACTATATATACATACATATAAAAAATATATATTCAGAGAGAAAAGGAGATAGATAGAAAGGGAGTGCGATTGATAGGGGTATATTTCAAGTGTAATAATGATTTTCTAGTTAAGCCAAGGAGCCTTGCGGCCCCTAGGGAGCTTGCAGCCCCTCCGCAATTGCGAAGTTTGCGAGGGCACTAAGCACGGACCTGCTTATGTACATCGTAGCGTAGTAGACAGAGAAAGAGAAAAATAGTGTGTGTGTGTGAGAGAGAGAGAGAGATACTGAAGGAAAAATAAATAAAGATTGAGAGAGACAGGGCAAGAGAGGGTGTATGAGACAGAGAGATTTGCTCTCCTTTCCTATATATACAACGCTCAGAAATTAATGACATTTACCAAAAGCTATTCAACTGTTTCGCCAAATCTCGGGAGTGCAGCACCTGACAATATAATTTGACAAAGAGGTTCAATAATATTGTTGCTGAGCAGATATGAAAAATTATTAATAATAATAATAATAATCATTCCCTTTATATAAAAAGCCAGGTGCATATATATATACATGTGTGTGTGTGTGTGTGTGTGTGTGTGAGAGAGAGTCCTTTTTTTTATTGGCTATTACTCATTTTAGTTAAGTTTTAATTTAAATTATCTGGCAAAGGAGAACGATGATCAGTAAAGCCGTTAGTGTAGTATCTGTTCTTATCAGCACGGTTTGTATATCATCCGACTAGCAGCACTCAGAGATTAACTCTCAAGATTATCAACCAGATTAACTCGTATAAGGTGTAGTATCGGTTTTCACCCCAAATATGAAAGGGAGGAGCAGTGGGGAAGAGGGGAGCAGTGTAAAAGAGGGGAGCAGTAAGGAAGATAAGCGCAGTTGAAAATATTATTAATAATAATTTTGCAAATGTGAATATTTCACATACGGGTACCTTTTTTTGACTTTAATATTTTTTATTTATGTGAATTTTTTTTACATACGGGTTCACTAGTAATAATAATAATAATAATAATAATATCATCAATAATAACCATGAATGAATAATAGTAACACTGATGATAATGACACTAGCAATACTTCTTTGAATGGGTAAAGAATAGATACAGACATAGTTTTAATAAGATAGAGAGGGAGATACGTAAAGAGAGAAAGAGAGATAGACAGAAGAATAGGATAAAGAGATCAGAATATGAATGAAGATAGGTATGTAGAAGAAGGTGAATTTATAGATAATTAGACAGACAGACAGACAGACACACACAGATAAATAGATAGAGATAGTCAAATCTGACAAATTAAAATTAAGATTTTCATTTAATCCAATATTTACCACCATGAATGATGGTTTAGTTAAAATCAATCATCGGTAACAGGCGCGGAGAACAGCCTGAAAAGTGGTGCTATCCACTTTGGGCTTCGAGGGTGATAGGTGACCATTTTCGGAGTCAAAGTAGCAATACTATCAGGTTTTCGGCGTCAAAGGCAAGCCGAAAACTACTGCTATCATGTTTCAGATTTTAAAACGGCTGAGGGAGTCAATAGGGACCCAACCTAATGGGCTGGCTAGAGGCAATTTCTTTCAGGTTTTGGCGATGTACGGTGTTATCAAAGTGAACTGTTTAACACATAGCTGGAGAGAAAGGGGAAATTTATACTTTTCCAAAGGGTATTATTCCAATTACGAACGCAGATGTTGAGTTAGAATATATGCAGTAGCTTAAAGTTTCCAACAACAGCTGTTAGAACTTTTTTTTCTGATGAGTGGGGCAGGTGCTAGCGTGTGAGCGTGCAAATTTTGTTTCTTTTTTATTCCTGCAATCATTTAAAGATTAGTATGCAATGCCGGTAAGTTGTTCTAATGGGTGTAATGCTCAAATAATGATAATGACCCGTTGACAGGCCAAGGCGTGAAATGCAACTATTAGTGATTGGAATTTAACATGTTCACTGAAGGGGAAAAATATCGTGGCTCTAAAAATGGCTGGCTGGTAATGAACTATCGAAGATTGCAAATGTTTTTACACGGCTTTAACCTTGGGCTGTCAATGTTTGTTTTATCCACTTTCTGCAGAACGATTTTCTGAAATACATCGGAACGTTCTCAAAAAAAAATCTGATACGTGTTAGCAAACCGTAACGCAGCCTATTCACCCGTTCCTCATTGTTGCAAATCGTGTTAATGCTAAAAGTAAATAAATAGACAATAAAAGAGAAGAAAAAATACCATTTAAAATTCAAAAGAATGCAAATGAGAAAATGAACCGACACAAAGAAGTGATTTTTAGTTAACTCAAATCCGTTTTTTTTTAACTAGAAACCATTTACGAAAGTGCTCAGAAACAGTAAATTTCACCCGGGGCAGTCCGTTCAAATGTGATCCCACTAAACCCACTAAACTCACTCTATGTTAAATAGATCAAACACTTCTGAAATAGATCGGGAAATTCCATAAACCTCATTAGTAAAAACCAATCATACGCTTAATACGCTTTGATTTGTAAAGAGGGGGGTAACCAAGTAGAACTAATTGGTACCATATGTAAAAGAAAAAAAAATAAACAAAACATTACAAAACGAGATTTTTCTTCCAATTATGAAGGCAAATGAGAAAAAAAAAAACTCTGATTGCAGCTAGTCCAAATTGACCTCCCCACGTGTGATCGTAAGTTCTCCATAATACTTTATGCTTTCTCCTCTTGTCTCTATCTAGACTTGTCTTTCTATAAACGACGGTTTCATTAACATGAGAGAAAATTAGTCACCAACAATGAATTCCACCTCTTCTACGGTGATATAGATTTTTGGACCCTCAACCTTTAACCCATATATTTTTCGATAAAGGAAAATACTTCGTATTAAAATTTTCTTTTTTTTTTTTTTTTTTCTAAAGTGTATAAATTCAAAAGGAAGTTTTCGTAGCTTTTCCTAAGCGAGATTAATTATTTCAATTTTAATAGGTCGTGTAGTCATGCACTGTATTTCTGATATGCCTTGGTATTGTGTCTCTTTTGCCCTGGCCATTAGAAATAACTTAGAAAATCCCTTATGAAAACGTGTTACTATTTAGTTATGTGAGTGCTTTTTTTAATTTTTTTTTTGTTTTTGGTTTTTGCTTTGTCTTGTGTTTTGTCTTTTTTTTTGTTATTTTGTGATTTGCTTTTGTTTTTGTGCGTTTTTTTTTATATAAGCCCTGAAGATAAATTTGAATATGACTTTTCTATCAAACATATGAAAACTAGTTATTTCCAATGCCAACATCAAACTAGAATTCGTGTTCAGATATTGAAAATATATTATTGAAAAAGTCATTTTAAAAATTAGCATTAATATCAATATGGAAATGTTGCTAGAAATATTAGAAAAATAGATGTTTAATTTTGGAGAAAACATATCAATCTATTTTTTTTATTGAGGCACATACTCGAAATAGATTAAGAGCTCACTTATTTAGAGAACTAGAATATTGCTGGCCTTTCACAGTGGTTGCTTTTACACTCCTTTTGATGTGTGTAAGACAATCTTGTCATTACCAAACATTCATCTTGGTTTGCTAACATTGGTTAAAATCTGAATGAAAAGAGAGTGTGTAGTACGTGTCGTACAAGCATAAAACACATTAATTAACTGTACAGGAAACCCTTACATTCGAACAAGTCATCAGGATTCGCTTTCTTCTGTTAAGAAGTCACATTCATCGTATATATATGTGTATGTGGTTTTATAATTTTAGCTAGTTGTTATATCATTACGTCTCTACTGTAATATATGATATTTGAAAGTTTGTCCTAAGCAAAAGGTCTCGAGAACAAACATTTTCAAAGTAGTTTGGTAAATTATATTTCTCAAAGAATCATTAACACTTTCAGAGTAGTAATACATGAACAGAAAAATACTCTACCAAAAATGTAACATAAAACCTGTGATCCAATGAATAATTTTCTCTATTTTTGTTAAAAAAAAAAAACTTAAGTATTTCGAATATTACTAAATCGAATAAAATTGCTTTTTCTACTAATTTGCGTAAAAAAACATATCTGTTTGAAATATTTCGCTTTATTTTACTGTTTAGATTAATCGATATAAATAAATTCTGTTGCATATAATATGGTAGTTAGACTAAAATAATTGGCCGAGAGAAACTTCAAAGAATTGTTTAGATCACTCGATGTCTTTCTTAAAGTTTAATCTAAGTATTTATTCAAAATAATAATTAA
This sequence comes from Idiosepius hallami, assembly GCA_034780655.1. Taxonomy (NCBI): domain Eukaryota; kingdom Metazoa; phylum Mollusca; class Cephalopoda; family Idiosepiidae; genus Idiosepius; species Idiosepius hallami. Next base: position 30,452 of record JAUZSX010113060.1, read on the forward strand.
AAAAAATAATCAGAATGAATCGCAGCTGAAGCTGAATTTTGCCTAAACAATCAAAGGTGCTTAAAATGACATAAATATAAATATCTCTTATAGGAAAGTTATTCTATTCTTATCTCGTTTAAGTTTTTATTTTTCTACTTCTTTATTTTTTTTCGACTTATTCTTTTGTTTATTTCTAGGCGGCTTTTTCATAGACTGTGCTGATCTAAATCAGTGCCAACACCTCAACCCATGAAGTCATTAGGGACTTGAGTTTCTCGATGTGAACGAGGTTGGTTGGTTGACTGGTTGGTTGGCTGGTTAGTTGGTTGTGGGAGTTAGGGTGGGCACGCCCCTGTGTTTGTGTTATATTATTTGATCGTTTGGTTTGGTCGTTTCTGCTATATTGGCAAGTACACAACGTAGAAAAGATGGCTGGTTTGTTTTTGTTTTTTCTTGTTTGTTTTTTTTTTCTTTTTTTTTTACAGCATACGAACCTTTTTAGGTGATTTTAATGCCGAAAACAACCATTTTTTCATAAAATTTCTTTTGTCTATTGGTAGATTTTTTAACAACACAATATGCACTATTTAACCAATAGCTGGAGAAAATGTGGGAGATTCATAAATTTCTCAAGGTTATTGTTGCAATTATGAACGCAGTTGTTCCAACTGTGATTCGAACTCACGTATTATGATTGCCACGTCGGACTACTTTCCTATATAATATGCTTCCTTAACAACCTAAATTGCAAGTAACCTGGCGAAGCCTGGCAATACTTCTAGTTTATATATATATATATATATATATATATATAATATATGTGCGTGTGTGTGCGTGTAGAGCGTGCAAAACGTTATTGTGCACTATGTGCGCTAATAGAAATTTAAATAAACTAATAAACAATAAATTGTATTATAAAACATTTAGAAAATACAATTTGTACCAATAAAATGTTTTATTTATTTACAGTATTACAACTTATCTTAAAGTGAATGCTTTAAATGTCTTTCATTAGCATTAAGACAATACTTTCAAGAACACAACAACCCTTTACACACTGTATTAAACCATTATGTATAGGGTCTCCAAAAAGTTACAATGGGAAATTTTCTGTAATAGAATTTTTAATAAACTAATAGAGAAAATGTATATTATAAAACATTTACAAAATACAATTTTATATACCAAGAAAAATGTTTTATTTATTTACAGTTTTACGGCTTACCATAAAGGCAATACTTGAAATATCCTTTATTTGCATTAAGGCATTATTTTCTACTGCACATCAACTTATTGGACATCATGTGTGTGTATAATATTTTATAGAAGCCTTCAGTGTGTTAGGGAGGTGCAAGTTGCATTCCGTGGCTAGAAGAGTTGAAAGGTGCTTTTCATAGTGGGCTGGAGGGCGATATCCCGAAGAACGTACTGCCTGTTGCATCGATTATCTCGGCGTCTCTTAAGTTTAGAAAACGTCAGCTTGTAATCGAGAAATATCGAAAGTCCCTCGAATCCATCATTCAAAAATGGATTTAGTATCAAATAACACGAAGCAGTAAACTGACCCTCGTTCTAGACCAACAGTTAGGCAAAAATTCAGATCAATCATTAGAAAAAAAATATAACAAAAACATAACCAAAACAAATTAATCAAATTTTGCATTCATGAATTTAAAATCATTTTCGCCATAAGGTTGCGCCAAAAGTAGGCAAATATTTTAAACTTTAAACTCGCCATATAATAATAAACAATACTGATTATCCTAAAAATAAAGACCATGAAGTGTATACGAACTTTTTGGACAAATATATATGTATATATATATATATATTAAATTTTCCTTAAATTTCGTAAAAATTTGCAAACTTTGTTGATAGACTGGATTACTATGTAGCTATGACAAAATCCTTTTATTAAAGAATATTTTTGTCACTACCCTAATAACTAGGGCTGTAGCAAGAATATTTTTTAATATTTTTTTTTCATAACCCTATTAATAACTACATAATTAAATTAAATGGTAAGTTCGCAAAATAGTAAAGTAACAAGAATATTTTTTAATAAAATCATATTGTCATAGTTTTAATAATGACTCATAGAGATTGCATTTATTTAAAGACTAAGTCTTGTGATGTTCACATTTTCTATTGTAAAATTGTCTGATAATATATCTGTGTTTTTTCTTGCCTGCATTTTCGAGGATTTCAAAAGAAAACAATGCCATTCACAAAGATCAATAATGTTTCCTTTCTCAGGAATACATAAATGGGATTCATTTTGCATTCAGTAATTCTATGAAGCTGTCTCAAAAATTCTAGGAAGCGTGTCAAGAATTATTTGATTCGAAGTCGGCTGAATGGTACTTTTACCGAATCCGAAAGCTAATACTAGGGTTTTTCACTGGCCTTACTGGTTGGTTACTTTTATCCTCCTTTTGCGCTCATTTTCAACAGTTTTTTTTTGTAAATCCAAGAGATTTTTCTTTTTAAGAAAACTGTCGTAATTTTGGTAAAGACTAAAATTAATTTTAGTATTAAGTAATTAATACACTACTATATTTACTATATATTTAATACCTATGTGTGTATGTATGTATGTATAATTTAGCCAAGTCCTATGAAACTGAAGTTTTACCTTTTAATTTAGCTCAATAATAAAAGCTGAAATATATAAGAGAGAGAGTAGGAGTGGGGAGAAATGGATATAGATTGTTATTCATGTATGTAGACAGAGATTTATATAGAGAGATAGATCAATAGATGGAGGAAAAAAATTATATATATATATATATATATGAGAGAGAGAGAGAGAGAGACAGTGATTAGAGGGAAAAGATAGATAAGGAATACATATAAATTATATATATATAAATAGAGAGAGAGGGAGAATGAGAGGTAAAAGAGAAAGAGAGGTAGAGAGAGAGAAAGAAACAGACAGGTAGAGAGAGACAGGTACAGAGAGAGACAGACAGGTAGATATATATAGAGAGAGTTAGGTAGATAGAGAGAGAGGGAGAGAGAGATAGGTAGATAGCGAGAGAGACGGGTAGATAGAGATAGGGAGAGACGGGGATATATAGTTGAATGGCGTTTCTGTAAAATAATTTCTCTTCGAAATAAAGAACGTATAAACAAAAACAAACATTAGCGACATTTTCAGCAAAATCGGGAAAAGTTTTTAAAACGAAAATTTGTTTTTTATCAAACGCAATCTTTTTGCAAGAACAGATAAACCTTGGTAAGAAATTGGAAATTTGATGGTCACTGATTACAGAGCTGGCACCTTTTTTTGATCTTCTTTCGACAATAAATGAAAATTCTTACCATAGGGAAAGAAATTACCTGCTATGTTATCCAACATCTTCATTTACGACGAAAAAAAATGCACAAAATGTAAAAGTGAGTCACATTGGAGCTTCCTTTGGTTTTTTTAATAAATGTGCAAATTTAAGAAACAGTTTTCCAATAATAAAAAAAAAAACTATTCTTACGAAATGTTATTTAAGTCGCAGGTTTATACAGGGTGTCCGAAAAGTTAGTAAAAATTGTATTGTCTATAACTTTTATAATAAAATTTGATGTTTATTACGTTGTTTAAGTTTCTAAATACTCATAGGGCACGGTAACTTTATGGACAACCTGCATACGTATTTACAGGTATACAGGGCGTAGAAAACAATCCTGATGGCAATGGAGAATATTTTGAGCATTTCCTTTAAGATAAGCTGTGATAGTGTAAATAAATAAAACCTTTTTTTACTGGTAGAATTTGCGTTGTTGCTGGAAATGAATTTAGTAAAGAAAAGCATTAGAAATGAATTCAGCATTAAATAAATATTATAAGATTTATTTATTGCCTTAGTGGCAAACGTCTAATATATATATATATATATATATATATATATATATATATATGTGTGTGTGTATAGTGGTTCTAAGTGGGTCGCTGTCGATC
>JAUZSX010113169.1:0-17987 GCA_034780655.1 Idiosepius hallami
CGTGTATGATTGTTCTATCGACTATATTCACTGATTTCGTGTCCTTAAATTGATGCTTACCACTCGGCACCACAACAGTATTAAATGACCTAAAAGGTTTGATATGCCTCCCAAAAACAAAAAAAGAAACAAAGCAAACAAAACTAATCTATCCAAGTTTTTTTTTTAATCAGTGCTAACCTTACACCTAGATGTGTCACTCTCCCGAGTTGATAAGCCTTATCTGCTTGAGATTACTGAAAATAAATGCAACGGTTTTAACTGGCATTTGAACCCAAGTCATTCGATTCCAAAATCTCAATTTTTACAAATCACTACCAAACATTAAGAACTATAGGAACTTATTTTTCTTTAGAAATTCACCTCAAGTCTTTTTCCATCTTGTATTTCTCGAATAAAAAAGTAGAAAAAAATATTTTGAAATTTATACTTCATGGGATACGATTCCAGAGTCCAAGCTTTAACCACTGCTTTATCCTCACTACCATGATCAAAAGACCATAAAAAATAAAATAAATATTAAACCTAGAAGAACAATCTGGAAGACTTGTGTTCTAATCCATTTTATTTGAATTCGTTCTTTTCTTTTTCGTTTTTTCCTTAAAATCCGAACTTCTTTAATTTCTGTTAATCTCATTTTAAAAATTTACATTAGTTTTTCAAATGTCTGGAAACAATCGATTTTTAAGATCGACATTTGCCCCAATCACCTGAGTAAATAGCATCCATTTTTGTCGAGGAGGGAAAATAATGGAATGCAAATGTTGATTATTTTAATTTTATTCGTTTATTGAATTACGTTTAGATTTGTGTTTTGAATTTAGTGTCAAGAAGTGATTAAGCGATTTCGTAGGTTACTGAACTGCCCTAAACAAACAAGAAAAAAGAACAAAAAAACAATGACAAATATAAAATGCTGTGTGCCCAAAGGTGTTAATCAGTCTAGATTTTTCCTTCTATGACATCTACTTAGAGTGGAAGAATAAAAATAGGCTAACGAATGCCAATGCTACTTTGAACTATATAGAACATCAATTTTTTTCGTCCGAACGCAGATTTTGCACATTTGTGAGATTTCAATTTCAGTGTCTATATTTGCAAGTGAACATTGTCTTAAGATAGCAGTTTTAAACATACCTAATAAGGCCAGAGGTTTAGTTGGCTAAAACGCGGTAATAATGCTATTGCATCAAGCTCTAATTACTAGAGATACATTTTTAAGTTTCAACGTTCCTATCTAGTCACTATGGTTCATCTAAAGAAGGCTAAAGGATTAATTGATCAAAACGTAGTAAAACAACTATGAAGATTAGGATAACAGTTTGCAAAATGGATATGCATATAATGGAATTTCAATTTGTTATAACCAAAAGAAATTTACCTGAAAACATTTATCAAAACTTAAGAAAATAGTGATGGTTTATCTATATACGAGTGGACATTCTCGTCAACAATAAACTATAAATTTGTTACAGTTTATATAATAGCATTATTAATTAAATTAATACAAGTTTGGGTACCTTCAAATATTTTTGTTAATATCACGAAAGTTGACAGGGAGTAAATTAAGATATTGATACTGGTATGGGTTTCCTTAAAAATAAGTTTTAATAATACGAAATTTGATAAAATAGTCTGAAAAAATATATATTGATAACTCTGTGGATGCCCGTTCAAAACTTAATTTTAATATCCCAGAAGTTAATAAAAAAATCTAGATATATAAGAGCATAAACAATGAATTATATTTGATTGAAATTTAAGTAAAAAGCATGAAAACATAATTGTGCACGTCGATCTAAAATGGGATTTATTATAAGAAAAGCTCATAAAATAGTCAGATGAAATAAGCACCATATAAATGAAGTATAATTAAATTAAATTTGGGGTCATTGTTCGGTAACTGAAGACCCCGAAATATGAATAACGAGGATGAAGACATTACATTTAAAACCTATGACCGGGAAATCAAACACTTGATCACGTTAATCTGGCCTTGTGCCTTACTTGGTTTGACTCTCGACCAACTATACGCCATCTAAATCTTATAGATTTTTTTAGATAATAATATTCCTTTTATAAATTAGAAATGAAATATACAAAAGTAAAACCCCAAAAACTACGAATCAGCTTTTAATTTAATTCGTCGACCCAATGAAAATGTCAAGGACAAAAATGTGTTATCTGTATTTTTGTGTATCTGTTAAATCTTTCGGCCATGTTTGTATAATTCTCATGAAGTCCATGCAGAAATGGTATGACATTTACAATTGAATCTGAGAAATAAAACATATTTTATATAATTTTTGTGATTTTTAACATAGCATCAATAGATTTCAAGGAATTTAATTTTACTTGGCATTCAAAATGTCAGGTTTGGAAAGCCCTTTAGTTAAAACAACAAAATCTAAATCTAACATTTTAAGACCTCTTATTATTGGGGCAGAAAGAGCAGGTATTTTTAGATTGCTCTGTTCTATGTTTTTTTAAGATTCCATCGGGATGCTGAGCTTTTAATTCACTCATACCAGCCTCGAGACCTACCAGACAGGCATTCCTTCTCAGTGGTTCAACCGAGTCAGATACTATCATTAGAAAAATGTTATTTTACAATTTTATAGCGAATGTTTGTTTGTTTCAGATAAGATTTGAAAATTTCGACAATTAAGCATGTCTTTGCATATGTGAGCTATATGAAAAGTAATGACTAACCGAAAATGTAAACTACATGAAAGTTTTTACATCCCACACATAACTTTATAAAGTGGCAATGTTTTTTCTTTTTATAAATAGACGAAAAAATGATATCAATTTTTATAAAACCTTATACTTCAGGATTTAAAAAAGTTCTTGTTATTTCTATTTCAAATGAAGTTCATATCAATGCAGATCTGTCAAAAGGATTTTGCAACTTTCTAAATAGGTTGTCCCAAAAACTCATAAACACTTGCTAAAAAGTTAAATTTTACTCATGTAATAACGAAAACAGAAAAAAGTTATTCCTCAAAATAAAGAGCATCAAGTGTTTGAAATCTATTGATTGAGTCAACTTACAATTTATTCTGCGTTTCACATTTATAATATTAAAAATAGCAATAATTAATCTTCATAATAAAGACTATCAATTGTTTACAAACTTTTGGGATAAGCCAATATGTGATAATCAGACCGAGATGAAGTCAAGCAAATATAGCCAAATATTTCAAATCGATAGTTTTCACAACCTAACTCTGCCACAGCCTGTTATTTTGTATATTTGGCCGTGTGTGGCCGAGCTTTATCAGGCCAGAAAATGATAGCCTTTCTATTGATCAGAAATCGTTGCTTTAAGGTTAAAACCTGCTTTTAAGCGACAAAGTCTTTGGAAAAATAAAATCCCTCGTTCAGGATTCTGATTTGCATTACTGCATTAACCTCATAAACAACCTCGATAGATTTTGTTTATATCTTTGCTTTATATTTTCTTTTCTATGGATTTACTCCTTAATATCCTCAAGTCATGTTAGAGACGTTGGTCCCCGTATGAGCACTGGAGTTAAGCAACGTCGAGCCTGGTTAGTGCTTGGATGGGTGAAAACTAAGGAATAACAGGTACCGTATCTAGTACAATCAAATCACGGTGAAGACACCGGTTCCAGTCAGAGCACCGAAATTAATCAGCGTTGAGCCTGGTCAGTTATTATATGTGACAAGAGGAAGACCAGGTACCGTATCTAATACACTTAAGTCACGTTTGTGACCCTGGCTGAAACCACTTATAAAGATGCACCCATAGTCTTAGTTGAGACAAGCATCTAAGAAAAGGAAACTCTGAAATAAAAACAAGGGTCGTTTCATCATGTAGTATTTGGACTCTTGCACTAACTAAATTGGCAGTTCCAGGAAGTGTGGATGATGCTACACACGTCTTCACCCCAATAAACAAATCTCTGTGTAGCAGTCTGACAGTCATGCTTGGTTTGATAACACTCATACGTCGGTATCTGCTTTCTTTATATTTCGTATTATACTCCCCTTTTCCAGCTCAAACCCCTCGAAGAGCAAAAGAAGAGCCCTGTTGTACCAAAATCATATCCGATAGTGTAACACTGCTGAGCCAAAATATAAAGTAATTATTGCTATGTACACCATCACCTGCATTATAACACATAAATATTGTATTATTTTTTCTCTTCAATAGCATCTAATGAAAAATATATAAATCATATATATATATCGAAATATTTCTGTGTTAGCTTTTTTTTAAAATAAGAATTTATCAGATTGCAAAGTCTGTTCTTTTGCCGAACGAAAATGTGCTGACAAGACAAAATTAATTATCTTCTTTTTCAGCTTTCTGTAACTCATCTTTCAAATGAGCCACAATTTCTCTTCCAATCATTGCTCTTTACAATGTTATCTTCTCTCTATCTTAATTAAATGAAACAAATTCATTTCTAACGAGACAAACAACTAACATTGTCCGCAGGATTTATGTCCAATTCATTACTTGTCAGGAGGAACATTCTTTAAAACTATGTCACTTTGTTAATATATACAAATCATCAAGATTATTGTAGATTTTATAAACCCGATAGGAAACAATTCATCAGGTTTAGTGTCTTCTTATCACATCTTGAAAGTCTAATGTTTGTTTTCACTTGTTGATAGGTTTTAAATGGATATCAAATCGTAAGATCATTCACTTTTGTATTGTTGTCATGTTTTAAACGTCTAGCTAATTTAAAAAAGGAGAGGTCGACTTGAGACAGTTGATATTTAGTCAGACCTCGAGATCGTAGAACGTGACTTCAAATTCCAGTCGTTCGTCTCCGTTCACATTTGGACTTGGAAAGTTCTAAATCCCAATTTTTCCTCTAGTTATGGGTTAAATAGAGCGCATTATGTTACTCATTGTGTTATCAGTATTTGTGGATAAAAGAGCGTTTATCAAAAAATGATTGTTCTCGGCATTAAGTCACTTATTAAAAACACTCGTTACAACAAAAACAGATGTTTAAAGACCGTCCGATAAACTCCAAGTGCTGAGGTCATTTGCTTTGTTTTGTCATCAGGTCTTACATATATACCGTCGTTGTGGTCAGAGTGAGAATGTTCTGATCATCGTTTACGACTCTTTCCCGTTCAAGTGAATTCACTGGTCTTCTATGTCTCAGCTGTTTCTGGAGAGACTGGTCATATTGCAAATTGAAGTTTCCCAGAAAGACACAAGAGATGCAGGTTTGAGATCACATTTTTATTCTGTTTTTTGACCAGTGACCTGTTGCAAACACCCAAGAAGCCGGTGAACCGCTCCTTTTAACTGCTAGGCTGCAACTGAATTCTTCGTCGTCACTTACTCTTCAACTAAACTTTAAGTGACGTCAGTAATCAACAGGTGTCTTAAAGTATCATTACACTACATATATTTGACTCCTGTTTTTACTTGTAAAGAGAAATCTAATAGATACCTTGTTGTGAACCCTTGTGGGTCGTTAATATTTCAACTTAGAATTTTCCTTCCTCACTACAGTTTTAGTTAACCAATACTTTAGATACTAAATCTTTGTTAAAATATGACACAGAATTGGTCAAATGTAATTATCTACTTTATCAAAAGTTTTGAAAATGGTTTTACCACAGTATACCCATAAGAATAAGGTAATAGGTAATTTTCGACCCAATATCTAAGACAATACTATCAACACTTTGGAGTTAGGTAATCTAGGGCATGCGTGGATTTTTTGCGCTCTCTCAAATTTTTCAAAAGAATATTTTTCTATATTCACAGGGGAGAACTTCATGAAATAATCCATAGATAAAGCAAATCTTGAAGAATATTTATCACAGTAACTTTTAAACCGTTATTAAAGCCTTTCTTTATTTCTCTGTCACACCTCGTCTAACCTTCTACCTCACCAGTCCCAAGTTGGACGTCGTACAGGGTTTTACTGTATTAAGTTCACAAACATTCGTTTCTTCGTTAATTGTACACATGAATTTAATCTCCTTCGCGGCAAACGAAGCGCCATTTTTATAAATGTCATGCATTGAATTTCGGACACAAATCGAAGCAAATGACAAATAGTCAATTGAATAAAACAAACGACATTTTCTACCAATAAAAACGTGTCAGTTCTCGTCACAAATATTGTATTTTTCTTAATTGAGTTCTCGTCATTCTCTAAACATAGACATTAATTCAGAATTTAATATTGAACTCTTATCTATTCATTGTATGCTTAATGCAAGTACAGGAAAGACCAAAATGATGAGACACTCTGACTTAGCTGCGCAGTGGCATAGCTAGAGTAAACGTCAGCCAGGGAGGTCTGGTCATATGTCACCCCCTCTGACGCCAACACTTGAGAAATAGATCGAAAAACCCCATTATTAAATTTGTAATGCAACATTCCATTTCGTACGCTTGATGCGATTTGATTATTAATGGTGTGGGATAACTTAGGAGAGCTATTGTTTACCACATACCAGTTAAATTAAACTAAGACAAAAGATGATAAAAATAATTTTCTTCAGACTAAAGCCCTATTAAAGCACAACGCATTTGCATAATAATATAAGATAATTAATTTCAATTTGAAACTAGTTTGGCACATTATTTTGGCTATCAAACCCTCCTTTACTGTCACCCGCGATGGCAAAGAACTGGTCTCCTAGCCTCTCCCCTAACTACGCTATTTGAACTGTGTGAACTATTTTCTGTTAGATTACCTTAACAATAGAGTTGGCTTTAGGTAACCCCGCTTAACAACTTATCAAATAGAAAGTATCTCTTGAGAGAAAACAAATATCCTTGTAACAAGACATATCGCTAGTCAATGGCATATGCTAAGAAACTGGAAATCTAGTGAATTTTGATGAATGTGAAGTTAAGTGAAAGTTTGTGTTTACAGCAGTTCAAACTTTTTGGTTCATTTGACGTTGGAAACAACTATTTTAAGAAACGTTCTTTTTTGTCTACGTGTATTTTTTTAATAATGCAGTATGCTCTAGTCAAACAATGGCTGGAGGTTCTGTGGGGCATTAGTGACGTAAGCTTAACGACTGTGATTTGAACTTACCTATTTCGATTTCGAAGACTGACTGTCTTTACACTGCCCCAATGAGGACCTTCCCAAAGTTGGGTGTAATTTTAAATTTTGACGGGTAGCTATGCAGTTATGGGTTAAATAGTGCAATACCTCAACGGCGGATATGGCAGATATGGCGGATGATGTCCATAGTGACACAACGGCACTGAAGGCGGATCAAGGCTGCAACAGAGAATGGCCTCCAGTAGTCGTGTTTCTCTCCATGCCATTGGAACCAGGTCCTCTTCTGCCAAGGGGCCGTGTAGTAGCTGCAGGTGCATTAGTCTCCCAACGTTAAAAGACATCATGCACAGGCATCCCTCCGAATGGGTCCAAAGAGACCAAGACGGAGGACAGTCATACTCGACCACGAGTAACCGCCAATTAAACTCTTAGCCTAATTTGTTTATAGTTTTGTTTTTTGTTTTTTGTTTTCTGTGGAACTAGTGTGAATAATTTTTTTTAGTTACGAAATTGTTTGTTTTTTTATAGAGAGAGGCTAGTCTAGCTGAGGTTGGCTTGTGTGAGGGAAAGAATACGTATGGGTAACAACACCATAAAGAAGATATTAAATTTAAAAAAAAAATAAACAAACGAGATTATTTTCTCTCCATACATTTTATTGAAAAAAATATATATTTACCAGGGTTTTGGAAATCAGTTTTGTTTTTACCACAAGATGGGTTACCCGAGTTAGAAAACCTCCTCTGCACGAAACAGCTTTAAGTGAATATATATGCAAATATATATTTTCAACTATAATATAGGTATATTCCAAATTCGTTCATGAGAAATTTAATAGAGAATTTTAAAGCGTATGAATATATTTTTCCTGTACTGTAGCAATAGAAATGCTATACTCTGTAAAAAAGCGTGTAATGTACCTTCTAGAACCCATGAATTTACATCAATTGTAAATATGCAAAAGTAAAGAATCCTTACATTAAATCATATTGATTACAAAAATTTCGAACATTCATTCTGTATTTTCTATTATTGATTTTTTTAACTGGTTTAGGTAATCTTTTTGTTTGTTTGTTTCTTTGATTACTGAAACCAGAAAAAAAGAAGGAAATTAAAATTTTCCTAATGCACTTCTGCAGGATTCAATGTACTTTTCCCCAAGATCTACGTTTACTTACGATTCCACTTTGAAGATGCATAGATATTCTCATGTATAACATCTTTTTTTATTATTAATTTATTTAGTTTTATATTGTGTTATCAGTCTTGCTTTGAATATTGTCTTTTTTCTTAAACAGAATACAGTTATGGTTTTATCGTTTTAATCTTATTTTTTAATTCATGAATAAAAAAAAGTACCAGGAAACAACATATTGATATATCTTTAAAGGGCCACTGTGATATAAGTCATTGCTCTCGTGGACAATAGATTTCCTAGTACGTGAAAATACCCATGTCAAAGGGCGCCGTTAAACTACTGGTTTAGACGCAACTTTGGTCTTTGGTAGGACATCAATTTATATATGCAGTGGGGACCGCGAGTGAATTTTGAATGCTGATGAGAATTCTCACTTGTGTTTAGTGGTTGAGTCAGCTCAGCCTGCAGTGTTCAGTATGCCAACACACACACATTATAGATAAAAGTCAAGCCTGCTCATTTTGTTGAGAGTTGTAATTATCCAACGCGAAACGTCGAGATCTCGTAATTAAGCAGACTTTAAGTAGCACCCTTTTAAGTAGGCATTTTAATTAAAAGGAACTTTATTAATTGTAAGAAATTAGAATGTATTACTTAATTAATATTTTTTTTTATTTCGTATTCGTTTTTTATATTTTTTATCTTTTATATTGCTAACAAATTAAAAACCTGAAAGTGAAGGCAACAAAAACAAGTTTTAGTTGGTGAATTACGATTCCAAAAGCAACGTGTATACTGTTCCTAATAGGGTTGTTCCTTAAAACTATACATGCAGTGCCCCGCAAAAGTATTGGATACATTACATTTTTCTTCTATAACTCAACTTAGGCTTCAAGATTTTACCTAAAATCCGGTCAGTATATTCCTTTTACTATTCCAACCAATATTTTGAGAGTTGCATACAGTGAAGATAAAAAACTCTAGGAGAACCATCCCCATGTAGTCTTTGGCTAGTATGGAGCAGAGTATACTGGAACATTATGGGGGACGGTAATTCTCTATATGCTCAACCTCAGGTGCCAATATGTATAAATATGTATAAATACCTATACATATACACATATTTATACATACACAAATATGTATAAATACCTATACATATACACATATTTATACATACACAAATATGTATAAATACCTATACATATACTCATATATACGTTATACATGCGAGTTCAAATTCCAGTCAAAACCATTTCATTCACTTTAGCTGCCTTGGGCAGATGAGGCTCGTTAACTCGGGAAAGCAACTCATTTAGATGAAGGGTAACACTTAATTAAAAAATACAGGTATATGGAGCATGTACATGGTATTGTGGCTAACTTGGTTTGGTCCTCGACCAAGTAAATATTATATACATTCTACACCTCTGCAATTGAGGGTGTAGATATAGATTAATACTTAGGAGACTCGTTTTCAATCTGCCTCCATTAAAAACCGCCGATTACGAATGGCATGTTAGGTCTTGGAGTGACCGGTGTAGGAATTTAGTAGTAATAATACTTAAAATAACATCAATAATAATTACGTTAATAATATAAAGATAAATGTTACATGGCTTGAGGACAGTAGTTGACTTTTGTAGATGTAGAGCTAGAAGCAAGGCACACCTTTCGAAACACTAGAAAATTCTGTAAGTGAAAGTGATATTGGAACTAACACCTTTCTCTGTTTGAACAGGGTCTGTTGGAGTGTCTCTGCTCCCGCTGTTGTTGGTTGAGGGAGCCCTCAGTTGAACTCCCAAATGGGTCTTACCTTGTTTTGTCCATTTCGGTATACTAGGAGTCCTTTATTCTTCCAAACTTGTTTCATATTTGTAGTTGAAAATCAATTTCTTCTCAAGAACAGTGACGGAGAGTTTGGTCGACAAACGTTATTGCTTCTCATGTGTGAACTCGCATTTTATATTATTAGTTACGTCAGGTTTAGATAAAACCGAGAAAACCAGACTAATTCCAGAAGCCGACGAAACCAACCGAAACCTTACCAAGTTTTCCTTCTTTACACAAGTCCTCTTAATAATGCCACATTACAAAGTTTCTTCTATCGTCAGGATACTAGCAATATTATGAAGCAACCATATCATCAATCTAATCGCGGTTGTAAACCAGTGGTGTACATGGTAGATTCTAATAGTTTGGTCTGCCGTTGGAGAGATTGAGGGAAAAGGAAGTTTCTTCAGCTAAAATGCTTAATACATTTTACTAATCATGCAACGAACCACCGACCGGCCTGTTACAGTACTTTGTATTCTTAGTACTGAACAGGCACTACTGCCTCCACTGTGACTTCGTGTTTTTTATATTTACATTGTCGAGCACCAACCCAAGTTAGGCTCAAGGCTATTTTACATGCCCATTATATCTATAAACTTTTGTAATCACTGTTGCCCTTCACTTAGATGAGATATTTTCCGAAGTTAAATAAGCCTATCTGCCAAAGGAATTCGAACTCGTGTACTACGATTCCAGAATCATAGCTCTTATCAATGCTCAACCTTGTTGCCGGGCTTGTTGTGCAGGAAGACCTCTCCTCACTCCTATTGTTCCTGTTTTCATTGATGTTCTTGCAATCACAGACTATCCTGAGACTCCCAGTCCTCGCCCTAGCGGATAACTCTAATTGTGGATGTTTATAGCTGCTATTTGGTCTGTATGAGGGAGGGATTGGGGAGAGGGAAGGTTTTTAGTTTAAATGCTTAATGCTTTCGAGTGATTTTACCCCAACCATGGCCCGATGCAGTGCCTTATATTCCTAGGTGATCTCCCATCATAGTACTAAACAGGCTCTACGTTGCTTGAATTTGGTGATCCAGCAGGGACCAGTCTCTTAACATGACTTGATAATGTTGTTGTCTTATATAGGTATAGAGGTGTTTATTATTATTATTAGTAGTAGTATTAGTATTACTTAATAATTGTACTATTATTATTATGATTATCATTATTGTTGTTGTTGTTGTTGATATTATTATCATTATCTTCATCGTTATTATTATTGTAATTGTCATTGTTATTATTATAGTTTTCAGATATTTTTTGTTTGCTAGTACACATTATAACAATAACAATTAAATGTTCAAAGCTTTACCCAGTTTTTCTTTTTATCTACACGCACACACACACACACACAAACACAAACACAAACACACACACACACATTTATATATATATATATGTATGTGTGTGGGGGGTGCATATATGCATATTTATATATGTGTGTATGTGCACGCATTTATATAGTATATATATATCTATGCTTGTCTATATATATAATTATATATATATATATATATATATATACATATGTGTGTGTGTGTGTGTGTGCGTGCACGTGCATGTCTGTGTGTGTGTGTGTGTGAATGAATTTTGGTGTGTACAAGCACATATGCACTCGTTGGGATTCGGTAATGGTTGAAGGGTTGGTTTACTCCTGTAAAGAATAGGAGGCCACCATGAATTACTTAAGTATCTATGTATGTAAGTATATGTATGTATGTTTATGTGTGTATAAGTACATGTATGTATTTGTATCAGTATGTAGGTATGTGGATTTTTTTTTTTTTGAGGCAGAAATATATTTTCAGGTTTATGTGTAAAAACCACGACGCATAACGAATCTGATTCGTACGGAAGAATCAACATGTATCCCAGTTGCCTTCCGTTTAAGACTATTTAGTGTATTCTTTATTTTTTCTTTCTTCCTTTTTTTTTTTTACTTAATAAGCGTATTATTTCCATATTTGAAGAAATCAGCTCACACCGAATAGCGTTTATTTTTTTTTAGATAGTGGAAAAATATGTTATTCATAGATCCATTTCTCCCGTATACAAAAATGAAAATAATAAAACTAACCTGAGGAAAAAACATCTATGTAATTTTTATTTTATGATTTTTTTTTTTTGAAATAATATACGATGAATATTTCATTATTATTTTTTGCATCCGGTTAAAATTCTCATCTTAACTTT
This sequence comes from Idiosepius hallami, assembly GCA_034780655.1. Classification (NCBI taxonomy): domain Eukaryota; kingdom Metazoa; phylum Mollusca; class Cephalopoda; family Idiosepiidae; genus Idiosepius; species Idiosepius hallami. The sequence continues at coordinate 12,205 of JAUZSX010113169.1, forward strand.
TTTTTTTAGATCTGAGCGTTTTTCACACGTTAAGAAAACGGTGTATAATATGCATGTTCATAAAAATGAAAAATTGGACCAAGGGTTTTATTATATTAGAAAATTATTGCCCGTCTTTGCCCGGGTGCAAGGTACTTGCTACTAAGTCAGTTCAGGAAGCCTATTATATAGAAAATTAGTACCTTACCTATGCAAATACCTGTTTTTTTTTAAATCATTAGATATACAATTTTTGGCAGTCCGTATTCTTTGATCCTCATTTTTGAGTTCATTTCATTTTTTGAAATTCTAAATTTGACCCCTTAGCAGCTATTTTTCTTACTCAAAAGCAATTCAGAAATGTTCCCTAGGAATAAGAACCACATATACATATTTGAACTCTTCAGATTCAAAATTGACAATAGAAGTTTGGTAGAGACTGATTCTCATAGGTTTACACACTCACAGATTTTCACTTTTGTGTATATACTACATCTTATGGAATGTATGATTATTCGTACGATTCATGATCGTTGGGCGGCACATTTGAGGCAGTGGATCGAATGTCGGACTTTGAAATCGTAACACACAAAATCGAATACTTGTCGTTCTGTTTGCGCTAATATTTAGAAAACCGAAGGTAAAAGGACGAATCTCTACATCCCTCCAGCCATATTCTAAATAGTGCATATTGTATTATAAAAGAATAAAACTAAATATAAAAATAGAAACACTGTTCGTGAATAAAACAACATTTCTTCAAAATGAAAGTTCTGCCATTAAAAGATCTTATAAAGATGATATACTGTTAAACCAACCAAATAAACCAAACACTATTCATGATTATAAAACAAATGTGAAAATCAAAACAACCCATGCAACTCTGGTTAATCCGGCTAATTTATAATAAGTGGTTGCACTGAATTTCTGCAATAAACTGAGGGGGCAAAGTTTAGCGTATGAGAAAGATTGAACATTTCAATAAATGCTATCTCTCTGATTAATAGTGTTCAGTCATTAGACAGGGATGGACTCCGTGTAAGTAAGTGACTGTGTTCCATTGCTATTTCTGTCGACTCTGTATGAGATACTTTCAATCTGATAAGTGACAAGGCTTTTAATTGCCTATAATCTTGTTCTTCGTAATTTATAGCTTAGTCATAATTGACTAACTGTGTTCTCCAATCGAAATTACATAGAAATTCATTAGTGTAGACATAAAACCATGGTAATCATTTTGTAAACTTTAACTACAAAGCAAGAATTCGATACTCCTAATCTTAATAAAAACCTGAATAAAATTAGACGGTGAAGACAGAGCAGTGCAAGATGCTGGACTCTTGAACTGTGTTAAACGAGTTCAAATCAAATCCTCGACAAAACCATTACATTTCGGCTGCCTCAGGCATATAAAGCTCGTTTACTTATAGATATTCATCAAAAACGAATCAAGAAAAAAATGATTCCCTGTACTTTTTTTTTCTTTGAACGTTAGAATAATTAATAAAGAATGATTAAAACAACGAAGAACTAATCGAACTGTATGATTTTTTTCCAATAGAGATTTGTAAGATTTAATACCCTGTAACTGTTTGAACGGTAATTATTTCTAAAAAATTGCTAGTTGATATTTCTTTTTAAAAGTATTCTTTTTTATTTCTATTAAATTTTAAAATATACTTGATTAACCTCCCATAATAAATAGAGATAACTTAGTTGTAGATTTAAAAAAATAAATGATAAATAAAATAGTTAAAGTATTTAACTATTTTATTTAAATTATGCACGGGAACGGTCTTGTATGTTTAAATTGGATTTTACTAACTATCATAAAATATAGATAAGTATTTTACAAATTATGATTTTGTTTACTAATAATTGAATAAATAATTTTTAAAAACATCGTCTCTTTTGTCGAGGTCCGATTTTTTAAAAGAAAATTTTATCTTCATAATATAGAAAATATACTAAAGAATACAATGTATGTTTTCAACTTCGGTGGGTATTACTATTGGTACATTGATACGCACATCCTCAGGCGAATAGAAACACCGTAAGGCCCATAAAAAGAACGTGGTTATATTTTTGTATCAATCAATTTAACTATCAATCCAGGTGTCCTCGAATCACTACATGTCTATTTCTAACCCTAATATTGCTCAATCTGTGTATCTGTCTCTCTGTCAATCCAGGTGTGTCCTAATCATTGTTTGTCCATTTCTATCTATATTCTTACATTAACCAAACTGTTTCTCTCTTTCTTTCTTTCTCTTTTTATTTATGAATTATTACACCGTCTCTTTCCCCGTGTGTCTACCAATCAGGATATACAAAAACAATTACCAGTATTATTGACATCTAAAAACTGAAAAATAAATTCCCATCGTAACATTTTGCCTTGAGTTTTTAAAATAATAAATTTTCTTCTTTATTTTTGTCTTTATCAAAGGTCAAGATAATCAGTTCTGGGAAAAAACAATAGGATTTCAAACAGTCAAACTTTGTTGATTAAAGAGTTCAGAGAAACTAAATATGTTCCTGTCAATGCAGAAAGATTTGTATTTTATTACTATTGTTTTTTTAATTAGAGTTAAGGCTTTAAAATAAGAATACAAATCAAAGATTTTGTCCTCTTGTTGATTAATAACACCAAAAAATCCAACATTGATCGCCTTTCGGGGCCTGTGAATTAAGGTACGGGATCTCTGAGGTTCAGGGTGAGCATTGTCAAAAGATAACGTTTTCAATTCCTACTCAATCCGCCCAGAGGTTTTCTTGGTCAAAAACATGGTGCAATATACAACAGTTATGGAAGGCAGTGATTACTGGGGACGTTTACAAGACTCAACATTCCTATCAAAGGTTACCTTAATCGCCCGAGGACAGCCAAATGTCCCAATATATATATATATATTTGAAAATGGATGTGTTTCTATGAATAATCACTTAGAACCATTTACACAGAAATTTCTATTCGTCTTCTAATAGAGGCACATTTTTTTCAACTCCGTTTACACTAATCATTAATATTCGCTTATCTAAACAAATAACGAAAAAATTTGAATCGTCAACGCCGAGAGGAAGAAATCATAATTAGCCACAACAAACACTATTATTCATTAAATGTCGGCTCCATCGACTTTTTTTTCCTATTTTTGTTTCAAATACATTTCGACCTTCTAGACACAATTATTTGAATTTTATTCGCAAAGAGAACGAAAAAAAAGAAGATATAAATATTTAATGCGCGAATGGAACAAAACAAATGAGAAAAGAAAAAAAAGACAAAATTATCTTGAATTTTCTTTTTTGTTTCTTTCATTTTAAGGCTTATCAAATTGTACGTTCTTTTAATACCGACAACTACCGTTTTTGGTTAACGTTCTTTCTATGCACGCGTTTATTTTATATCACAATATGAATAATATAATCTATAGCTTATGAGAATGTGGGGATCCATATCTTTCCCAAGTGGATTAGTTTGAATGTAAGCTTATATAGATCAACCAAAATTGAACATCCTTAATGAAATAATGACGTTTTTTGTGTTAAAAAACAAAAAAACAAAATACGAATCAAGTACTGGGAACTCGAGCTCGTGTACACCGTCTTTAAGGATGCAATTTGATTGCATAACATCAAATTATATCCTTAAAATGGACGGAATTTTAAGTGATAACATCAATTTCACAAGCCAATGAAGTTGCGTCCTTACAGACGGTGTACATGAGCATGGGTTCACTGGTTTCTCAAGCTTAACTTGTGTTTTTGTTTCCTTAAAATACAAAAAGGCTATAATACCAAAGACCAACTGCATATTTGGTTTTTACTTAATTTCGATTTGATATCTGCATTTATTTATCTTCTTTTGTTTTAAAGATGCCAAAAAAATTATTGAGAGCATTATTTGTAAAATAGATCATTCCTATTAACATATATGGGTTATAATGTACAGTAAAGGGTTATTGAACCGTGGCGACACACTGGCTTAAAAAAACTGATTCTAAAAACCTAGGTAGATATAGTCTGTCAAATAAAGGAGTTTAACTCGTCTAGGTGAAGGATAAAACTAATTGAAAAAATTATGGGAATTTGTGAACTATTAAAAATATCTTTTTGAAACATAATATCAATAATCCGAAAATAACTGTTTGCAAATTCCAAATTACGCTCTTCTCTCTTATATTCTACTTATGACAAAGTAGAATTCTCTTGATAGCAAAAAGCTCTTGTACCTCACATTGTTAATTCATTACTTTTAAATAGTCGCATCTTACGAAATATCCTTCATTAAAATATTTTTCTAAACGTTAGTAAATTATTGTATGTAATACTTAGGATTGTGACAATATTATTTCGTTGAAAATTATGCTGTCACATCCCTAGTTATTAAGGCTGTGACGATATTTTTTTTAAAAGATATTTTGTTACGGCTCTACTAATAAGTAAGGAATTAGCGGAAATGGCAAAATCGCATAATAGTAATGTCTTTGACAAGAATAATCTTTAATAAAAGCAAATTATCACAGCCCTAGAAATAATCCATGCACCGATATGTGTTACATATAAACTGGTCGGGGGATAACAAATCATTGGGACGTATAAATGGAACATGGTGTAATTTACTTACTGTTGAGAAAGTCAGTAGGAGGGTTATTTTTTAGTTTTTAAAACTTGAGACGTTCTTCTACACATTGGTACCTTCTTTTTTGGGGTGCCAATTTCTCTCTCCACCTCTTCGTTGGTGTTCAGTTGTGCTGAATATCAAATCTCTTATTTAAAACAGATACAGTTTTTGTTTTTCTTTTAGTCGACCAACTTTATTGACTGTCTGACAGACTTTCCCCGTTCCCCACGTGTCATCCGTTAACTATTGCTGATTGCGTCATGCTCGAAACAAGCCGAGAATTAGCGAAATATATCGAAGCCTGAAGAAAATGCTCACATCCCAGCAACGCATTTTTCGACCCGTTTCATCCGACAACAATACTCTCATCGAAAGAATCATCATCACTTGAGCCTGTAAGAAAATTTATATTTTTTTTGTGACGAGTTACAATTGAATTATTCATTTATTCGTAGTTTTCGTTATTCTGGCACAATTTTTTTCGACTGGGTATCTTTAACTTGTCGTATAATTAGCATCAAATTCAATTAGAGACATTTTCGGGTTAAATATTGATTCGAATTTTTTCGTTTTTTTTATTCTTTACTTGAAGTAGACGACGAAGGTCATTTTGTAGTTTCATGGGTCAACTGCTTCAGAAGAAACAGAAGCATAACATCACAGAGTTAAATTTAGAACCATTCTGTCAGAGAAAATACATTTTGAAAAGTGTAATATAATATCTGAAAGAAAAAAGTTTCTGAAATAAAAGTGAAAAAACAATTGGAAATACGATTATTTTTTTAAAAGTAATACCAACTATATTAAAAAAAAATGTCTGAAATAGATTATCCATTTTTGAGTGCAAATTGCTCGTGTTAATCACTTGGTTCTTTTCTTCTTTAACAATAATACTAAACTAAAACACATGGCAAATGAACGAAAGAAAAATACATTCCAGATACCGCAACGAAAAGCAACACAAAGACAATAAAACTAAAATGTTAAATTGAATGTCATTTCCTGGGGATGGTCAAGGATGTCTGAAAACGTTCAAAAGAAGAGGAATTATATCATATAATCTAATCTATAATATATGATACCACCATTTAGATGCTTGTTAGAAAACAAGAAAAAATTAATTCAATTATTGAAGAAAAAAATTAAAATTCATTTAATAAAACGTGTCTGAATATAT
>JAUZSX010113276.1:0-17985 GCA_034780655.1 Idiosepius hallami
GATTGCATAAAACATACACACACACAAACACACACACACACAACGACATCTTGACTTTTATATATAAGATTAAAAAAGTAAAAAAAACAAACACCCTAACCCCAAACCCACTATTTATTGAAAATTAAATCGTTTTCCAATAATGCCCCTTCTCAAAATATTTTCTGCAGTAAGGGACGCTAAAATAAGATTCTACCCCTGAAGACATAAGGCATTAGAAGACACACCAATTTTTTGGTATTAAAAGTGGTTTAACCCTATCGACCCTAAAGGGCTGATATATCGGCCTTAGTAACCAATGGCAAAAAGAGACACACTGACATTTCAACCCTAATATGTTTTTTTTTAATAGAATGGCTCTGAGTGACTACTTGATAATATTGTTAAGTCAGAGATTTTTTGGTATCAAAGGTTGTTGGAAAAGAGCAGCATTAAGTGGGCTAGAGCTGCTGGGACACAAAGGAGGGTGTCTGATGTTGAAAGACCTGAAACACCCAATGATCAAATTAAGAGAGCAGCGATAAAGTCCGCAATTGAGGCAGCTGAGAAGGCGTCCGCATCGATCTGGACAAAAAGGTCCGATAAATGGGCTAAAGCTGCTGGGACACAAGGGAGAGTGTCTGATGTTGAAAGACCCGAAACACCCAATGATCTCAGGATAACATCACAGACGAAGTGTCCCAGCACATCCTATGATGTATATGCTAACTGGCCCTAATATGTTCAACTATTATAATGGCTTTCAGTGACTATTTGGTAATTTTGATAAGTCGGAGTCCAAAGGATAAAGTAATATTTTTACTCAGGGCCATGCTTAGCCACAGAGTGTCCCATATACAGAATGTGTGTTGCAGCCCCTTTACTCTAAAAAAAGGCAACTTGTACCCTTTGAACATACTGGAGGGGTCAATCAAAGACTATACATACATACATACTTTCAGTCTGATGACAGAGCAGGCGAGAAACTGACAGTCACCGAAGGCCATTGATTCCATGTCTATGCTTAACTAATACACATGCTCTATTACTGATATTGAGCACTCTAACTATAAATTTAAGCAATCTATCTTTACAGATTAATATATTCACTGCGGTTCGCGCAGGCGAGAAACTGACAGTCACCAAAGGCTGTTGACTCTGTGTCTACGCTTAACTAATATATATTTATATACAGGTATATAAATTGCTTTACCAGCTACATTTCAATGTAATTTTCAAAATCAGAAAATCTACTAATAGGCCATGCTATGAGCAGCTTCTTAGATCTTTGTATGTGAACAAAAACCACAATCAGAGTTCAGACTAGAGTAAATGTACTTACCTGTTCTGTGACAATGATGACTGAAGATGCGGGTGGTAAGTTATGTTCAGAAAGGTAAGTGACGGGAAGAACTAAAAATGATATTTGATAAATTATGAAAATGCCAAGCCACACCCAATCTGTTACACCTGGAAAATAGAAGAACAAGAAAAAAAATTAACTAATAAATTATCAGAACAATATTAGGATTTAGGTGCTACATGGACCGGGAAAATAATGCTTTGCCCAAGCCATTTGAGAAGCTATCGGCCGGGTAGGATTTTCCCTGTAGGGAGTGAGTGATGCTTAACTGTGCTCGGGCCAAAGTGGCACAAGAACGTGGAAATTGTGAATATTAGTTTATACAATTCTTCAAAATAAAAAGACTGATAGTAATCCACTTAACAAATAACCCAATTGCATTATTAGATTTTAAATCCTGAAAGAGATATCAAGTTCTAAATGAAAACTCCAACTTGTAGTTCTTCTAAATTATCTCAGGTCAAAAAAATATTGAAGCAGATATGATATTGGTAGAGCACCAAATAAAGTTAGCCACAAGGCCATATTTACATTCTCTATATACCTAGGCTATTTTAATTTAGTGTTACCCTTCACCCGGATGAGTTGCTCTCCCGAGTTAACCAGCCCCATCTGCGCGAGGCCGCTCATATATTGAAGCAGATATGTTCAAGAAAATTGAAAAGTTTACACAATAGAGAATATGTCATAACTATCATCTTATTTAGGGTTTTTGTATATCAAAAGTATTCTAGCAAAAGGACTTCTCATAAATTATTCAACTGACGGATTAAATGAGAAAAAGAAAGAAAAAAATGGAGGAACTCACAAGAATAGGAATGGCGTCGAGACGTTGACCAATGATAAAATGCAGGATAAAGTATGAGTAATGTACTTAGTTGCATACAGACCCACAGGGCCATTACTTTTGGAAATTTACCGAAAGCCCATTGTATTAAGTCAAAATCAAGTACTAATCTGAAAAAAAAAATGTAGGTGTTTTAGCAACCATTTAAACCATCCAGCAAATTAAATATTAAGATTGTTTTTTTAGAATATTTTCTTTAATAAATTTAGAAAACTTTATTTTCATTTAAAAAATAAAAACGTATTCAAAACAGAAAAAATCCTAAACACATTGTTTTATTTCTTTAAATTGGTTTTGTTTTTAAACTTTAATTATTTTTCAACACATTCATCTCCATTTATTTATGCCTTTAATTTATTTAATCTCAAATCTTTTTTTAATTGCAGTAAAAACAACAACCAGTAGAATCTTTAATTCTTTCAAAGGAACTGTTTTTGCCTTATCACCAGTGAATTAACTCTTGTCAGTTTTTACTTATAAAATTAAATATTTGGTTAATGCACATTAACCAAATATTTAATTTTATAAGAAGCAAGTTTTTTAAGATTTTTAAAAAGCAATGGGTGACATGTTTTAAAAGTGCCAAATTTTCTCTCTTAAAATTTTCTTATTATAAGTTTTTTTAAACAAATAATTTCTACATTCAATTTATTTGTAATTCTCTTTTGTTATACACTAAATTCTTTTATACTTTCAATTTTTCAAGCAATCAGATCTGAAAGTTTGATACAACAAATAATCATCAATTCAAACTTAGAGCCAAAAATAATATCCTTATGATATTTACTTACCTGCCTTTATCAATGATGTCATATACAATAGTGTTAAGACTGAAGACCAGTAAAATGGCCACAAATATATGATAAATGGTGCGGATGTGAGAAATCTCTAACAATTCCCTGAAATGGAAAGAAAAATTAGATGTAAAGAAAATAAAAGAGAAAGAAAAAATCCTGGTTTATCTTTTGATATGACGCATCAAGCAAAAAACTAAATTTCATTCAATTATGAAATTAATATTATAGGATGGTTAATTAGTATTACAGTATATTAACCCTTCAGATTATTATTTGTTGAAAGATCTTAATTTATTACTGTCTGGTCAGTTTTGATTTAGTTGCTTTGAACCATTTTGAAAGTATTTAACCTTGAATGAAGTCAGTTGATCGAAATCTTTTATAGAAATATCCGGTTTTATTAAAATATTACAAACAATTGAGTGAAGGATAATGAGCCTGTAGGAGTGAACCAAACTGACCGCCTATCTAAATTTCAAATATTTAATACTATCTATACAATACAATAACTGTTTGATATCTTTTCCATTCTCCTACACCTTAACTTCAGTCTAAGAACTACTACTATAAACCCCTCTCTCTCACTGACCAATCCCAGATATGCTACAACAAAGGCTAGTTAGTAACCTCTGAGGTCCCAGACCAACAACATGTGTGTGTTGCCAGTCGACAGTTTACTTAACTCGAGGTACTCAGTCCATTTTGTAGATACAGAAAATAAAATTATTTCTTTTAAAAGTTAAAAATAAATAAATATACAAATATTACAAGATAAAGGAAAAAAATCAGAGAGTTTGGAATTTCTTTCCTACAACTTTTTATTATCATTATTTGAATGTTAATATACAAGCATTTTTGTGCATCACAAACTACAAATGGTAATAATTAGATAGGAACAAATTACTTTCATTTAACAACTCTTAACTTAAATTTTAGAAACATAGTTGATTTGATAATCGTTATTTTAAATTGTTTCTTTATCTAGAAAAAACAGTCAAGGTATTAAGAGGATTTATCATTGCATAAGTTTAAAAAAAAACAATACATCCTTTTTAAAATCTTTTTATTTATTGGCAAGCGTCTATAGTTACTGTCAATGCTATGGAAATCGAACTTGACATCTTATGATCAACAATGGCCCACTAGGCCCGGACGCCTCCTGTAACAGAGGCAGTATCTCAAGTCTGATCACACCAGATGACACCAGTGTGGGCGACATGCAGAGCGTTTGTGAGCTGACACAAAAATATTAGTCATAGTTTGGATCTCCACCGGGACAGTTAACCTTGCTTGGTTGGTGCTTACATTAACCAAGCACTTCTCTTGTCTGAAATCTCCCTGTCACTACAAGACGGGATGGAATCATTCATATTAGTAACGAACTACTGTTAGAACTAGTAAACTATTGTTTTTATTATAAGTTGCTAATAAGGATTGTGTAATAAGTACAGAGATAAAACCCAGGTAGAGTTGATCACATCAATAATGAGCTACTATTAGATTTCCTGCATGTCTTGACATAAATCCAATTTAGATCCAACTGTTTTAGATAGAAGACAATATTGCATATACTTACGTCAGGACAGATCGTCGATTTACAAAAACCTTTTCTGGCAATTCTCCATCTTTTCTTCTTTCTCTACAAAAAAAATACACAAACTTCAGTAAACAACAGATGTACAAATAAACTGTTATTTTTGACACAAAAACCAAAATCAATAAAAAATGAAAACAGACCCAATGAAACAGACAAGAACTCTATAGGAATATAATGAAAACTCTGTGTCTATTTGAACTTTACAGACTTAATTGCTTTTAAAAATGTTTGCCATAAAAATTTAACTGCTTCCAAAGTTTGTAGAGGTGTTGATCAAGGGAGCGAATTGGAGTGGAATTCTCTCCCTTTTTCCGATATAAAGCTGGTACTGTCGAGACCGGCTTAGCAGTATTGACTTGGTTCCAAGAGAGTAAACACCGTCTCTATCTTTCTGTGATCACCCACTAGTGCCAGAACGCACGTGGGTCTCTCTCCTTCGAGAAGACTAAGAAGTCTACTCTACAAAGTTGTTTGTTTTTAACTTAATTTGTTTCAAATAATTAAAAAAGTTGAGTTTCTTTCAGACGATTTCCCTGATGCTCTTTACTTAGTAGTATTTATTTTGGATACCTTTGTTTATTTCTGATAATCCATTAATAAGTTTCACTGTTATTTGCTTGTTCTCAAAAACCTAATTTGGGCACTTTTATAAGAATATAAAGATATGGTAATATTAGTGAAAATAGGTATAAGGTAATGCTGTCATTAGAACAAAAACAATCCTTTAGCTCCATTTACAACATTTGCCTCTCTCCAAGGTGAAGTGACAATACTCCCTTTTTTATTTTTTAAATATCTATATATATTTTGAAGTCTCAGTCATAGTTAGACATGTCAGGATAAAGAAAAATTACCTTCCATTTCTCTCTGTATTCTGTCTTCTTTGTTAATATAATACTTATATAACTGATATCTATGTCAGAGTATTCCTACGTGACCCTTCCAAATCATATTAAACCTGGCGACTAAGAACTCAAACTCATAAAAGGGATAACTTCAACATAGCGTAACCAGCAATAATAGATTCGTAATGCGTCAACAACAAACCCAGTTTATAACTTACAAAAAAGAAAACCCCTACATACTGAAACTAGCTGACAACAGTGCATCGTACTCAACTAAAAAGATGGTCTTTCCCCTTCTACCGAAAATACCTCATAACAGTAAATTAGTTCTACTTCAAGTTAAATGTTTGACTAAGATAAATGGTCACATAACAAATTGAGCAGAATGAAACCAACCTAATAAGGTTTCTTATCAGAAAAAAGCTAATGAAGAGAAACTAGACAAAAAACATAATGACTTTAGTTTTTGCTGCAAGTTTTAATCCAATTTTTACCTATGGACCCCTATTTCCCTTTTCAACTTTCTTGGTTGATCCCTTCAAAACTATTCAACCTAATAGTTTTCTATTTCTTATGAATAAAAATTTTAGTTTTAATTATCAAACGAATAATATATAATTAAGCTTTATTTTAAAAGGAAAACTAATTGAATCCAAATAAAGTCTTTTACAATAACACTAATAATTATGATTAGTTATATTATTATTATTATTATAATTATTATTATTATTATTATATCATCGTAAATCCCCAATTTGTTGTGTTTTGCCTGTGGATCCGGGTTAAGAAAAACTCTCTTAATCCCTTCACGTGCATGTTGAGCCCATCACACAGCAATCTCTAGATCCATAACTACCCTCCACTGCTACAATTGATAAATCTATCTTGACCTACATACAACTAGCAATTCCACTTAATTCATCTCCAATCAAAAAATTATAGACTTTTATCAAGTTCATTGAGCAGAAATGAGTAGCAGGCGGCAATCCATAAAAGAAATTTATGATCTGATAATTGCAACTCTATTACTTCTCTTTCCTACTAAGGAAAAAAACAACAACAAAAAAAAAAACAGTTAAATTTTCCAAGATCATTAACCTCTTAACCAGCAATGACATTTTAACTTGTCTTAAATCAAATTGTATTTTGGCATAAAGAGCAAGATATTGCGTCAAAAATTAGTTTTTCAAATAGTGACATAAGTTTACTCGTTCTTTTTTAACATTTTAACTAGCAAAGACAATTTAACTTGTCTTTACCCAAATTAAATTTTAAAATCAAGAATGAGATACTTTGTCAAAGATTTATTTTTAAAATAACACTAAAAGATATGTTCTTTCACACTTTATTAATTAACGTAAATAATGCGACAATAAACATTAAAATATAGGCTAGAAACAAAACATTTTTATTATGTTTATATTCCATTAACCATGAGAAATTATTGCCTTTGGGTGAGATGGTCATCTTCAAACAATGTTCAACACTTTTATCAGTTGTAACATAGATCCTGGGGTCAAATTATCGAATATCCTCCCAAGGGGTCAAAAAAGAATTATATTTTACAAATAGCACAGCCCAGTGTAGCCCTGCCCAACTCAGAAAATTTTAGGTATGGTCAAAAACGAAAAAAAAACGGAGCAACAGCAGCTGCATTTTTTAAGTGAATTTTATGATTGTATACTCAAAATGTGCCCTGAAAAATGTTTATTAACATGCAGATTGTTAGAACGAAAACAGATTCCTAAGTGAGCAAAATCATTAAATACTTCAACCGAAGGAAGCATACAGCAAAGAATCGCCCATAACTCTCAAACCATGCAGTGCATCTCCACAACCAACCACTCATTAACTATTGTCCTTTACACTATTGTGTAAATTTTTGTAATGATCAAGAGTTGATTCGATACAAAAAATGTATCTAAACAACCAAAAAAATGTAAAGAATTGGACTATCCATGAGGGAGGTGGTACACAAAGAGACTTTGAGGCATAATAAAGCATGTTTTGCCCTGATTTAACCATTGATCTATACACAGATAAAATTTGAATGCCATAGCTTGAAAATGTGACCATCTATAGGGAACAAAAATCTGTCACAGACAGATTGCTATTTATATACTAAATTTTTATAAAAGTAAAAATTGCACACTTTCATTATTTTAAATAATTATCACTTTCATTATTTTAAAAAAAAAATTCTATAATTAAAACAAATTTTTAAAACCAAATAAATTCACACCTGTACTTTGTAAAACTTAGTAGATGGTGTTGTGAAAGGGTGCCACCCTGTAGTCTATAAATATATGAATATATATTATGAATTTTTCTTAGACATTTAAGTCTTTTTTCTCGAGTCAGCTAAAAGTAAAAATTAAATCTAGCAGACAATGCAGATGGGATTAATTCATCATCAGGTCAAAAAGAAAGAAAAATTTGTTAAAAGGATCACGTTTCAGTCTCCAAAGCTTGTCTGCTCGAAAACAACAAATAACACATTGACTAACAGGAAAACGGATTATTCAATTTGTTTAACAATAAAGAAAAATAGGAATTAAAATAATCCAAATGAATGACTCGATTGCCTAACAATTAAGTAATCAGGTTATGTAATAAAAAAAAACAGTATTTCTAAGGAGAGATAAAATCAAAGAAAAAAAAATGAGAAAAAAAAAAGGGATTTTATGACTGTTTATCTACTTTCACCTGGTGTAATAAGTATATTAATCTAATAATAATTAATCCAAAAAGATTAAGTAATCAAGTTAAAAGGTTTAAAATAAAAAAGAAACAGATAAAGTATAAAAATAATTGCAAAGACTTTTTTTTCAAATGCATTCATAAAATAAAAAATAGTAGAAAAAAATCAAAAGGAAGGTAGTGCTTGGGGTTGTAGACATAAAGAGAATCAATTGAAAAATGAATTAACCAAATAATCAAAATAATAATGATAATAATCAAAATAATAATAATCAAAATAATAATAATAATAATCAAATTAATAATAATAATAATAATAATAAAAATAATAATAATAATAAAAAGATTAATGATAATCATTAAAATAAGAGTTGAGTTGCAGGCAGAAAAAAAAACATGATGTAAAAGGAAACACTGTTTATTATTTGCACTTAATCAGAAATATGCTTTCAAAATAATGTATTCTAGGGATCATTGTGGGCTTGTAGCGTCTGCAGTCTGGGGTTTACTTTGGTCATTAGAGTCTCAATATGAATGCAGTATGCCGAGATACTTTTCTATTTTTAAAAACTATGACAGGTTTCTTAAAAAGAAAAACATTTTTGGAATTACAAAATAAAAAACACAGATCAAAATGAGCACTAAAGCAACTCCCAAGTAATATGGTTAATAGATGATATTTTAATAGTTAACATCAGAAATTCAGTTTGTATTCAAAATGTAATAGGATTTGTATTTGTTTAGTACAACTCAACTTTTCATTGTTTTTATTAGAATTTATCATTGGTATCTATATTTATTGATGTTTTTACTCTATAATTACTATATTATATAAAATGATGCCGGTCATAGAACGAATTAAATTCATATCCCAACGTATCACTGGAAATATATATATATTTTTGGCTATACCTAAAATTTTTTGAATTGTGGAGGTAATGCCTGGCTACACTGCTAGTGTTTAACATAATTTAATATAATTCTTTTTACCAAGTATACCAGATTATTAAAGTTTGATACACTTGAAAATCAAGATGTGTTATACACCGGTTTGTTCTGGCTTGGTCTTGTCAGGCCTTCTTGTGCCCTCACCATATCCATCAGGGCTGATTAATCCTTGTTTAGATTGTATTTGTTCTGTAAAGTGGCAAACAGTCACAAGCAAGCAAAGCAAACAAAAACAGGGATAACCAGACTGTTAACAAATGATCTCTATTCCTTTACATTTTGTTTTAATTTTCAGAAAATGAACTATTGTTAACAATTTACAATCATTGTCATTATTCTTTAATAATTTTTTAAAGATATCTTTAAAGATATTTATAAAATTAATATAGAAAAATAATTTGACTTTTTAGGTTATTAAAGTACTTTAGAATAAACTATAAAATAATGAGGATAGTGCTTTTAGAATTTTTCATTAAAAAAATAACAAGACATAACTATTATTAAGTGCTTTATCACTATCATTTAAAATATGAGATTGAATATTGTTAAAAAATCATTTTATTACTCAGTTTCAAAATTTAAAGAAAAAACAATTTTGAAGATTTTTAAAAAAATATTTTTTTTTAGTTTATTAACACTTTGAATCCTAAAGGGCAGATATATCGGCCCATTTTTTGACACTAATATGTTCCTCTTATAGGACAACTCTGTGTGACTAGTTGGTAATTTTGGTTGGTCAGAGCCCAAAGGATAGAATACTTTGCAATATTACTCAAAAAATGCTTTTAAAAGTTTTCATAAAATATGAAAATAACAAAAGGTAACTATTATTAAGATATTTATAGCTATTATCAAAAATACAATCATCATTCCAAAAGTAATGACACTTACTTTTTTAAAGATATTTTTAAAAGTTTAATTTGAAGAGCTACGAAGCCAGAAGTGGTACGATTAATACAAGTGACCTTTTGTGCTCTAGAATAATTTTTTTACATAGTTACCATCATTCTCTATGGCCAGCAATGAATGGGATTGTTCATTTTTGAGTACATCACTCACATCACTTTCATCATTCAGAAATCAAGAAAGCCATTTACCAACTTGGCTAACATTAACTGCATTAGCTTCATCAACATTTAACAGGCACTGATGAATGATAATTGGTTCAATCTTTTTTGTATAGAGAAATTCAATGACACATCTCTGCTTTCTGGAGCCCATTCATGACAGGCATTGCTTTCTAAGAGTCTCACACCGTCAATATCTGCAAACCTTTGGGATATTAATACAGAAGTTCAGTTATCATAACAATCCAATACGCAATTCCCTCTGATCTATTCTAGTGGAATGAAAATAGGAGGCATTACTTATGGAAAAAAACTCTATAATAAAAAAAAAATACTATTTATTATAATAATGCTTTACGGTGTATTACTTTATAAATAAATGATAAATAAATCTTTATTACTCAGTCAGATAATGATTGCTGTAACAGCTGGGTTAAATAAAAACGTTTCCATTTAAAAGCCCTCTTTTCACTTTTTTTTGACAAATCAAAACTTAAAGCTTGTTTATGAGTGTGTGTGTGTGTGTGTGTATATATGAATGAATGAAAGAAACTTTGTTCTCTGAATAAATCAGAAAATTGGAAAAAAAACAAAAAAAACAAAGAAAAACTTTATAAAGAAAATACAAACAAATTAATGTTTAATAAAAAAAAAATCCCACTTTTTATCTGTTGGAGGGACTGTCCCTACTAAGCCACTTTGCCAATTTATATTCGAGAAACTTCAAATTTGATTTTTGGGGTATTCAGACCTGTAGAACATATTTGATTTGATTTTGATCCAGAAAAATAGCTGCTAAAGGGTCAAATTTGAAAAATTTTATCATTGCAAGTAGGTAGTGTCCGCTATGCAGAAGCTAAGTTGGTCATTTGTGGCATCAATATGACCACGGTATACTAAAATAATTTTCAACTTTGAAAAAACTTGTGCCAGTTTTTTTTGTTTTTAGAAATACAAAAATTTCTTTGAATTACAAAAAAACACAGATCAAAATGAGCCCAAACAGAGCATCAAAGCAAACCCTGAACAAGTACAAGCAATACTTTTAAAAATCAATAAAAATTAACCCACAATTTTTTTGTGGGTTAATTTTCACATTATTCGTTGAGAAATTTTCAACTTTTTTTTTCTTTCTAGCAAATCATTATAAAAATAAACAAATAACTTGGAATAACCTATAAGTATAAAAACTACCAAAAACAATCCAGTACTTTAATTAGGCTGAAAATAGCTCCATCATGTTTATCCGATAAAAGCTTCTAGGTAGAGTAGTGTTTTGGCATCTCTTTATAGTTCTTGCTTACTACAAGTTTTTCTTAATTTTTCATCATGAAATTAATGAGTTAAATGGCAATTAATCCTCAAGAAATTTTAAAATATACAAAACTAGTTCCATTTTTTTTTTCATTCTCACTAATAAACCTAAACCTTTTTAAAAGTCTTTCTTTATAGCAGTCTCTATTTATCCTAGCTAATGGTTGTAGCAGTTATCAACACACAAGCTTTGAAACATTTGATGGTTAGATATATATGGTTAAGAGTATAGTCAAGGTTTGGCAAAGCAGGTAGAGTAAGAAAATCAACAGAAACCAATAAAAAACCATTAAACAGAAATCATTAAAAAAAACCCATTAAACAGAAACCATTAAAAATGTTAAATCTTTTTAAAAAGCATTAATCTCAAAGTGAAAGGTGAAATAAATCACATAACCAATTGACTGGCAGTTAGTGGAATTGTTTTGCAGAATATTTGAGATGAAATTTGTTAATATGTTTATAGAGGTTTTGGACTAGTACTTTCATCTTTATCTTGTTATTAGCATGTTTTAAAAATAACTTAATAAATTTTACCCTTAAATATTACATTTTTTTTTTCATATGATTCATTTCTAACTAAATTTTAAATATAAACTAACAAAAGAAACTATTTCTAATAATTATTCTACTAAATCATCAAAAATCTAATTTGCATGCCTTTAATAAATAAGGGCATAAAAAACCTATACAGCACTAATGGTTCAGTTGGTAGAGCATAAAAATTTTAAAATAAAAATAAGGCAATCTGATGGTCTTTAGTTAGAGTACTAATATGGGCTATATGTTTATACCTTTATTCTTCAGAATGTTAGATGATAGATATATATAAATACACAACAGTCTTGATTATATTGTATAGATTTCCAGGTAAACCATTCAGCCTTCTTTCAAGTGATTGAACCCAGGGAAACTTCATGTCTTAACCAAGAGTCTTCACAAAACTTCAATTCATTCAATCAACATTTATAGAATCCCATTTATTCATTACTTTGTGGACTCATTAATATTCTGAATAATGTGTGTAGTTCTATGAAGGACCCTGAATTCAACATGAAGGTTTTCAGGTTTGATCACCTAAGGAAGGAAGAAGAGTTTGTCAACCGAAATATTGTAAACTGCCCTAAAACTTGATGCACAAATTCTTTTTGTCCAGAAATTTCTCCTTTCTCTGTTGGTAAAGCTATGTTCATGTAGTGAAATATACATATGGATATTAAAAAAAATGCTTTTTTAATAACTTTTTCCAATTTTCATTTTAACTTAGATATATGATGGACTCACCAGTCATTTTCGATGAATGAGGCTCCGACAGCCCTTCAACAAAATCAGTGTTTTAATCGCTACTGACTCATCAGTTCTGCAAATGACTTGCAAAGTAGATCGCAGATTAAGGAAGTGATGGGTATACATTGCATGAATACTTGCTGCCACCTTACTTATTCTGTTCTCTTGTAGCTGGTATATGATTATCACTGAGTCAAATAAGACAAGTGCCATCCCTTCACTTTCTTTTTCCATATACATTTAACAGATGAATATTAAATTTTGAAGGATTTTTTATAGTGACAGTAATTTATACAACAGCAAAGCCACAGTCTAAATATTAACTGCTAGGTTCCAGCAACAAGCAAAGCAATGTATTAAATCCAGGTTTGTTTGTTCTTTTAAATCAAAATTTAACTTTCTTCACTAAGAAAAAATACCAACCAAGGCTAATGAGCTTTACCAGCCTAGATTTTTTGGAATCAGTGTTGTCTTACTGGTTTAGGGAGCCAGTGTAAATTGTTGTCTTACTGGTTTAGGGACACAGCGTAAATTTGGAATCATGAACACTCACTCCAATTCAGAGAAAAGCTCCTCGATGAAGAAATCCCTAGATATATTCTCCCAATATGCATTAATATCATTTTTGTATAGTTTGATTTTAGTTTATAGCTTTTTAATCTGGTAATGCTAATCTTGCTAGCCTTATTTATATCAATACAAAGAACAATAGCTTAATCAGCAAATACTGAACAATTTCAGCTTTAACAAGTTATGTGTAAAGTGAAAACAACTTGACTGGTAGCATGTCCCAATCTAGCCACAATAATTTGTGAATGTGTCCCATGTACAATGAGAAGAGTTACAATGATGAGGTTGTTACAGGTGAGTAGGGAGTTTAGAAATGAACATAAAAACAGGTGTGTGTAGTAGATTGAAAAAAAAAAGCTGAAATGGAAGGTGTGCAGAATACATGCAAAATTTAGGACAAAAATAAAGACACTTGCGGACACTGTTTGTCATTCCTTTTGTTATGCCACAATTTGTTCGAACATGGTCTGTGTAAAAATGGACATTCAGAATTAAAACGGTCAATAAAATAAATTTATTCAATAACTACCTTAGGATTAGAATAGGAAAAAAAATATTATCAGAATTATTAAAAGTCAAGTCATAACTAAAATATAAGAATTTGAAGTTTAAACAAAAAGCAAAACTTATAAGTATATGATGATAGCAGATGACTGCCACCTCAAGACTCGACTCATGTATCACGCTTCCCACTGTGAGTAAAGTGACTTTGAAGACCAGCATTTATAGGCACACACACACACACACACACAAGCGTAGATATGGATTCAACAGCCTTCGGCAACTGCCAGTTCTCACCTGCACGGTCATTGATGACCGTGCAGGCGAGAACTGGCAGTTGCCAAAGGCTGTTGAATCCGTGTCTATGCTTAACTAATAACACGCTCTATCACTGATATTGAGCACTCTAACTATAATTTTAAGCAATCTTATATATATATATATATATATATATATATATACATATACACACACACACATACATGCATACATATATATCAGGCTGAATATCATTATTCAAATAAGTGTTCTTATGAAGAATCTTTTTTCTTCTTTTTGATATTTTTATTTCAATTTCAACCTGAAAAATGTGTAAAAAATTTTTAAGCATGGTCAAAGACTGAAAATATTAGGAAAACAATTAGGGGACAACATAAAAAAACACTTGACCCCATAAGAAAAACTCTAGTTTGAAAACAAGAAGAGATCGAAATAAAAATATCAAAAAGAAGAATAAAAAATTTTTTTAACACTACCTGGTTGAATAGATTATATAAATATATTCAAAGGCCACAACATATTTCTAATTTATGATCTATCTTGTGAATCTCTTTTTACAAAAACATCTTTGCGTGTAGATTAATATCATTATGACATTTTAGTGTCAACCTAATTAAACTATAGTTGAGCCTGCTGTTTTTTTTCAACTGTTGATTTTTTTCCCACACATAAACATGTCATATGTATGATATATACTTGGTTGAGCACCAAACCAAGTGGGGCAAAAGGCCAGATTTACATGCTCATCATATTCCAGGACATTTTTTTTTAATCAGTGTTGCCCTTGACCTAGATGAGTTTCATTGAGTTGATGATCTTATCTACCCGGGGTTTTGGAATCGGTATTATCCTAAAACCTAGATGAGTTACTCTTCTGAGTTAACAAGCCACACGAGAGATGTGAACTTGTACAAGAGGATTTTAGAGTCCAAGCATTTACCACTGCCCCATCTTCCCTGTCTCTCTCTCTTTCATATATATATACACAGATATAAACAGAGAAAATAAGAGTAAGGATTACAACTTCATTATAAAATCAGAGTTTAATTATTTTTTACCAATAATTATGGCTTCTTCAAATTGATACATTATTCACAATAAAAAACTAGATGCAATCTTAATAAAACCCAATATAATTTTTAAATGGATTATTCCATTTGGACTAAAATATATTAATCACTGTTTCTGACAATAAGATAAATGTAAAAAACTATTCTTAAAAATAAAAACAGCTTCATTTTTTCATTCATAACCAATAGTTCTTACTTTTCATTTGAAGCAAATAATAAATAATTTTGTCAAATTTAAGATGGAATAAAAGAAAGAAAGAATAAAGACAAATTTCTTTAAATATATATCAATTTAAGCAGCATCTTTTATAATTTTAGCTGGTTTGATTAAATAATTAAGTCATTTCTTGTCACTATATATTTATTCGTTTAAAGGCTTCTTGTTCAAATTTTTTCCTTATTTATGCTCCCAAGTACTTTTAGTCTTTGACAGCTATGTTAATAAAGATAACAGTAGATAAAAAAAGTGTATTGACTTCAATGGAAATTAAATTCCGACAGTATTATAAGATAATAATTATTATAAGAAAAAATATAGATCCATATGAAAATGACCAAATTATTTATTAGTACTAACTATAACTGAATATGGTTTATACACTTTATATATTGATTGAGAGAGAGAGAGAGAGAGAGAGAGAGAGGGAGGGAGGGAGAGAGAGAGAGGGAGAGAGAGAGAGAGAGAAGGTGAGAGTTGAAGAGACAGAGAAATACAAGGAATGCTACCAGGTTTGGACGACTTGAAAATATATATTTTTTTGGCTAGAAATTTGAAAAAAATTTTTTTCAAATAAATAATAAAAAAAAAACAAAAAAAAAATGGAGATATTTTTTATGAAGGGTTTTCTTAATTTCCACCAAATGGAATAAAGAAACATCAATTAATTAGCTGATTATTTGATGGAATGAGAGAGTAGATAAAAGATGATTGACAAAACTAGATAGACAAGAAAAATGAAGCAGTATCTAAAGAAGTAGTAATGGATGAAACACAAAGAATGATGTGAGAATTTAATTTAATTTTGTTTAGTTTTTAATGGCATATCAATATTTCTGATCATCTGACCCTGCATTGGACACAAGAAGTGTTCGGACACTTCATTTTTAAAAAAATGCTTCTTAATTCTTAAATTAGAAAAGTTTACCCAACCTTTCCTAAATCAAGAGTATAGCATACAAGTTATAATACAGTTATGTCACAATTTTTCCTACATCAATTTGGCTTTCTGAGGTGACTAAATACTCCACCTGATTAATACTGGTATGTTATGTGATCTGTGCATTTTCCTTGTTCACAGTAAGAAAAAAAAATCTTCAAGTTACAAAAAACATCAATCAAAATAAACACAAGAAGAAACCCCCAGGCAAGGCCAGGTGATACTTCTAGTCTTTTATTATCATGATTTCAAGAGATTCATCAATCGTCAAATAAAGTCAATGTCTTTTTAACAAAAGTGATTCTTAATTATTTTTTTTTCAAAGTCTGTCAAAGATAGTTGATCACTTTACAGAACTACCGACATATTTGGGGAAAGATCTTATCCAGGAATTGAAACTGATTGCAGTAAGAATTAATTAACTCACCTGTTGGATTTGTGCCCCACTTCAAAGAGAGATTCAGGATTTTGTTCAATTTGTTCAACTTCTGAAACAAACTCTTCAAATAAGGATTCCAATTCCCGACTCATTTGATCGATCAAATCTGTCTGCAGTTTCTGCAAGAGAAAACAAATGGAAAAAATAGGCATTTGACAACAGGAAATAGAAAATAAAGACAAAACAAATGCAAAGAACAATAAAATGTTGTTTTTTTTAATCCTTTGGATGAAGCTTGATAATTTGTACAACTATTTTTAGGACTGTTGTTCTCATCTTTATCATTGTTGTAACAAGGATCAGGACAACAGATATAAAAACAAAGAATAAATAAAAATGGATTTTAATACCTGTTATCAAAATGAGTTCTTAAAACCCTTGTTTATAACAATGACTGATGTGTATAGATTCCCCAACTAATTCTAACTCAAGCTTCAATGAGAATTAAAATTTTATTCTAAATTTCAATTAAATATCTTACTCCTTTTTTTACAGGTCTCCTCATCATTTCATAATTAAGCTTTGTTTGGTTGGGGATTTATGGTATGTCAACCACTGTGGGTCATTTTATGCCAAACCATAATTAAGTTTGAAGAATTTTTATTATTATTTTAGTCACTTCATAATTAACTAGCCTGAAATGCAACCTTTAATAGTTTTATTATTCTTATTCGGCAAAAAATTCCAAATTCAAAAACTGAAGCTTCAATAAGAAATTGAAATTGTGCTAAATTTCAAACTTCAATTAGCTATCTTACCCAGGATTACGATTTAACTTGTACTCTTCAAGTTAATGTTGCTTCTGTTTATATTCATAAACCCAGCGCCTTTGCGCTATAACAACACAAGTCGTATGTTCATTTGTGTATGTGTGTTGCTATTTAGGTATAGTATGGTAAGTCTTGTTGCAAGGTTGAATATTTGCGAGGTTGGTTCATGACTAAGAAAGCATGTGCTTCCTGGCATTTAGTCAGTTGAGTCTTGAAAGGGATAAGAGATGATGTGATCGTGTTGAGGACAGAACTGAGACTGTTCTTTTTGTACATTCAAATGATCTCTGAGAATCTTCATAATTTGTTGTAAACTCACATTGTAAAAGGGCAGCGACGGTGGAGCATTGGTAGAAGCTCGGGCTGTGAGATCGTGTGACGCGAGTTCAAATCCCAGTCAAAACCATTACTTTCACTTTAGCAGCCTCGGGCAGATGGGGCTCGTTAGCTCGGGA
>JAUZSX010113386.1:0-17983 GCA_034780655.1 Idiosepius hallami
TACTTTCTTAGCGTTTGTTTCTCTGTTTAGTCCATTTGTCTTAGCAGCTCTGCCTGATATGTTCAAACAGTCTATCATCAGTTCGTGAATTTAGCACTCGTAATGACTGCGAGCCTTGGGGGTAAGTCGCACCTGTTGTTCTTGCTCTCGTTGTTGCCACTCTCGTGAGACGTGCGACACACCTACTTAATTTGTATATTTCTTAAGCAGATTATTTTTCTATTTATTTTTAAAGAATACAAAGATGGAGACCAGAATAAAATTTGCATAATAAAAACACAATTAATCATGCCTCAACTGAAAGACTTTGGAAAAACCATAAAAATAATTATCATTTTCATTAATCAATTAATTTGAAGAAAATCACCTCAAAAATTAATCTTGAAAACCTGGGGGGGAGTTGTTTTATGAATGCTGCATTATTTCTAAAGAAACAAGAAAAGAATTCGACATTATGTGTAGTTAAAGTTTAAGATAAAATGTTGTTTCAGCTTAACCTTATTCCCATGATGTGAATGCAGTTTGATATTGTCCGCAGAACATATATATAATTAAAAATAACCTGTCCAGGATAAAGTTGCAGTTTAAAATATGTTCTAAATTGCAAAAGAATTCAACACCAAGCCCAGGATATGGATACAGTTAAACATCATGCTTAGGACACTGATGCAGTTTCTTTCCATCTCCCAAAAGTACCTTGAAATATTATATCATTATTAGAACAGAATAATTAATAATTAATTATAATTGACTAATTCTTATAATTAACATCAAAGTAAGTTGTTGCTTATCATTATGAAGAAGAACAGAAAATTAAAGAAGAATTGTGTTGTACCTCCTGATGCAATGTAGAATCCACTTGGAGAATATTGAGCCACATTCACATTGACAGCATGTTCTGTATAAATATCACAATTCGAAGGGTTCTACAAAAAAAAAAAAGAATAAGCATGCATGAATTACTTTTAGACAAAAATCTTTGTAAAAGAAAAATTGACAAAAAATATTTTAAACAAATGAAATCAGTGCAACAACAACAACAGAAAATAAAATTTTGTTTCAAAAATGAAGTCAAAATAGAAAAAAAGAAAAGAAAAAAAGAAAAGAAAATTTAACAAAAAAGAAGCCAAATAGATCAACTTTGACACCAGGTCAGGATGACAACATATCAACATTAAAAAAAAAAAAAACAATACTTGCCCCTAATCTAAAACACCATCAGCCCCTTATTATTTTTGTTTTTGGTGGGGGGAGGATTGTTTGTTGGTTTTTTTGTTATATTTTTTTTCCCTTTTTTTCAGTTGAATTTTATTTTATTTTATTCTAAACTTTTTTTTTTTCAAGGAGAAAAAAAATTAGAATATTTTATTAGAAAAAGGAAAGGAAAAGAAAGAAAAAGAAAGGAAAAGAAAAGAAATTAATCTAAAACAATGCAAATAATTATTCATTGCTGGCCTTCCATATTTAGAATAAACAGTGACATCATCAATCATTCCCACTTGTCTTTTTCCAACTGACCTAAATCAATTCTATTGCCTTAACCAAATAAGGAGTGTCAATCGAGCATAAAACCAAAAGCTATAATCACATCAAAATTAAATCGTCATTTTTTGAATGAATTAAAGAAAAAAAAAAGGAAATAGAAATATTATTTTAAAGATAAATAAATAAATAAAAACATTAAAAATTAACTTTTTTTTCTTTTTTGACTGAAAGTTGTTTTTCATCAAAGCCAAATTTGATTCCCCCAAAAGAAAAATTGAAATTCATAAAAATTATGACATTAAATGATTGAATGGTAAACCCTTTTTCTAATACACTGGGGTAGAGCGTGTTCATTCTCATTTCTGAGTTTGATATAAAGGTTCACAAAACCAACTGGTAACACCTGTAAAAGGTGACAGGGCTTATTAGCTTGAGAAAAATGAAATTTATTCCAAGGTGTTTATTGATTTTTATAAATCCCTGGATTATTTAATCAAAATTGTTATAATAGTGAAATTTCTCTGAAAATTATTTTAAAAATTGCAAGAAAAAAAAAACCCCAAAATTTTTAAAAATGCTGACTTACAGCCACTTCTCTGATAATGACGCTGTTTCCATTCGTATAAAGAAAATTCTTCCCTTTAGGATCAGCTCCAATAACAATTGGTCGACCACGGGTCGTCCTTGGTAATGTGGCAAATGTGCTTCCTTAAAAAAAAGAAATGAACAATTTTAGGGGGAGAAAATGAAACAGAAAGAAAAAAAGAACCAATGAATAACATTCATAAAAGTAGAATCAAAAGAAAACGAAATGCAATTTTTTGATTTTCTAATTTGATGTCTTTTAAAATAGTTCAGTAACAAGCTTTTTTTTTTTCTTTCGATGGCAAGATGTACATATCCCTATCATATATATATTTTAATTTCTTTTTTTTCGCTAGTCATTTTAATTTCTTTTTTTTCGCTAGTCATTTTTTTTTCTTTTTTTGCACATCACCCCATCCGATACGTAGTTTTACTAAGCCCTATTTTAGTGTAGATTTACATATTTTATTTATTTGCTTTTTAAATTTGCTTCGGATCATGATTGTTATATAGACATAGTCATTGCTATTCCCCCCTCTCAGTTGGTTATTGGCATTGTCCAATCACCAATAATCAAATATAGTTTTTTTCTATTTAAGTCTAATTCGAAAATTCCTGTCTTTTGTTGTTCACCTGTTTTCCCCCGTTTTACATTTTCAACAACCAAGCATTTTTTTCGTAGCAAACATAGGCTGGGAAACAGGCCAAGGTCTGATCAACCTTAGTCGGTCAACCTGGTGAGACAGTCTGATGTTTAGAAAAGACCAAAACTGTCGATGATCCAGGGTTAACATCACTGAAGATGGGTCCCAGCCGCATCGTCTAGATGTATTCTTGAAAAATTAACAAAATGAAGATTTGCTTTAGAGTTTAGTAAATGTGAAAATGCGAGTAAAAACAAGAATGACTACAATTTATTAATGAAACGATGTCTAAAACGAAAAGAAAAGAAGAAAATCTTTGTCTAAAGACAAGTTAAAAATATTAATATCTGGTTATATTCATAGAATTAATTTTAAAGAGAAAGAAAAGTCTGCAAAAAAAGGACTTTGATTAAAATTGCTGCAAAAGGTTGAAAAGATGATGCAACTAATTAAAAGGTCGTGTTTGGTGTGGAAATAAAAGTTGAGGGCAAAACAAATTGAACTGGAATTGGGTTGAATCTTTTTTTGATGAAAAAGAAAAAAGTTTGAATGTTTTGTTTGTGTTGATTAGAAATTGAAAGATGGGGGGAAGGAAGGAAGGTAGGAAGGAAGGAAGGAAGGAAGGAAGGAAGGAAAGATGGAAGGAAGGAAAGATGGAAGGAAGGAAGGAAAGAAGGAAAGATGGAAGGAAGAAAGAAGAGAAAGCAAGAAAATATTTGGATTTTCCAATTCCAAAACAAAACTGAATTAGAAACCAAAGATTCTATCATCATCATCATCATCATCATCATCATCATCAAGAGAAATAAAAACAAAGAACATTCAAAAGAGAAACAGCTCATCATCATCATCATCATCATAAATATATAGAGAAAGTAAGTAGCAACAGCAACAGACCTACTTCTTGTATCTTTGATTGTTAAGGAATAGAAAAACCGTTTTTACACCCACATCAATTTTTGGATTATTCATACGAACATAGAAAATAAAAGGTGTAAGAAAATCCTTGTTCGAAACTAGAAAAACAGAAATAGAAATTATAAGGAGGAGGAGGAGGAGACATTCTGTTAAAAAAAAACAAAAAAAAAGATTGAAGCTGATTATTTTATGAAAATCATTGAAATGTGAAAAAATTTGAGTTAAAAAAGAAGAAAAATCAAACAAATCTAGAAAAAAAATTTGCTTTTTTTCAAAAGATGAAAAGTTTTTTTTGCAAATTTTATTTGTTTTTAGACTCGATTCTTTTTCATAATTAATAATAAACAAGAAAATAAATCAAGACTCCACAATTCATTGCTTTTTAGTCACTGTCATATTTTCATAAATTGAAATAAAATATTTTGTATCAATTGTAAGAAAGAAAAAAAAGAGATGCTAACAAAGAAGAAGTCATATTTCGAAAGAATTCAATTTGATTAAAAGAAAAAAATATAATTGAAATTCTTTAAAAAAAACAAACAAATTATTTGAAAAAAAACTCAACTGAATAAATATTTCAATTATGAACAAAAAATTTGAAAATACTTTTGTGGTAACCCCTTTTTCTAGGAAAAAAACCCAAAAATTAACTACAAAACAATTCAGGGTCCAAAGGATCATAATGGAGCAAACTAATGTATTTAATTGAATTTGAGCTTGAAATCAAAGGTGAAAACAAACCAAGCAAATATCTTGAAATGACAAATGCTAATAATTAAAAGTCTTAACCTAAAAAAACTGTACATTCATTTGTTTTGAATGAAAATTATTCCAGTCTATTAATTTCAAATAAATAATTTTGAAATTAATAAATGAATCACGTGTCATAAAAGGTGTGTCCATCCTTTTATCCCACCGTGTACCTGAGTTTTAAGAAGTTGTCAAATTATGTTAATGCTTACTGAAGAGAAATAAAATAAGAGTTACAGAAAGTCCTAAAGTAGAGCAGACAAGTCAACCAGAAAGATTTAGGAAAGATAAAAAAAGAATCTCTAGAACTGATAAAACTTTCAGACTAATTTATTGGATTTTCATTTTATATTCAAATCAAGTTTACTTTTAAAGGCTTTTAGTTATTCATTGCTAATTGCCAGGAAAGGGTCTTAAGGAATTTGTTAATTTACAAAGACAAGACCTGCCTGTCTGTCTGCCACAGCCCTAGGAATTCATTTAAGGACAACAGAGTCTAAAAACAAAGGCTTTACAACCAAAGACTTTATGTTGGTAGATCTTTATTTAATACAATATCAATTCTATTTTAAACATAACATTAAAAAGGTCTTCTATAGCAACAAAAGTTTCATTCTAATCAATAATTGCTGTAGCAGTTCTTCATTTTACAATGTCTTTCTTAAGATTGGCAAAAAATGACGCTCATTGAATTAGAATTACAATTTACATCAAAAACAACAACAAATTTTCCACACTTTCTCCAAAACATATTTTTAGTTTTTTTTTTTTAGCCATGTTGTTAACAAAAAAAATATTTATGATTTTCTGTAAAAGTAGTGGGCATAATGTTTTGAAAATATTGTCTTATAAAATCATCCAAAAATTTCATTTATGTGTGTGTGTTGCATAGTCAGATTCTGGATTTTTGTATCTTCTTTCATCTTTTACTAAGCAAGAGTTCTGGAAGGTTCTGCAGGTTTCTTCACTTAACCATTTTTTTTTTCTCTCAGAATTTTGGGCGTGTCCTTCTTTAAGCTTTGATTATCTTTCCAACACAGCTTCGTTTTCATCCAAGAATCACAATTCAACATAAAATTTTTCACTTGATTGACAAAAATGACAAAACATTTTTAAAATCTTAATTAGTTTATTTTACAGAACATCTATTCACTTAACACGGGTGAAGATATCCTCCCAAGTCAGCAATGAGAACAATTAATGCAGCATTCCACCATTCGACTGACTTTCTTATGATAAAAACAACTTAAATGAGTTTCACTGAGAAGATCTTAAAATCCTGGCATTGTTTCATCTCACACCTTGGATGGCATTTCCATTCTAGAAGCTTTGAACTTTGCTACTGTTTGTTTTTGTTTTACGGCATATCAATCTTTTTAGGTCATTTAATGCCAAGAACAATCATTTCTGTATAAACTTTCATTTTGTTCTTTAATAATACAATGTGTACTATAAAACCCATAGCTAGAGGGATTGTTAGGATTCATACCTCCCCAAAGGGTATTAGTCGAATTGTGAACACAAATGGAATGACTAAGATTTGAACATGCGTATTATGATTCCAAAATCCAACTGCCTACCAACAAGGCCAACTGGACATGCCCGTTTTGGTAGCGAAGAATTAATTATCATGTAATGTGTCTATGAGTAAAATCTACGAAAAAAGAATAAATTAAGATAGACAGGGTAGCGAGGTTGGAGCATTGGTAAAAGTTTGGGCTCTGGAATCATACTACGTGAGTTCATATCCCAGTAAAAACCATTGCATTCACCTTAAAATAATAGCTTTGTGCCAAACTTGGTTGGTGCTGCTCACCAATTAAATATAATATACATTAAGATAGACATTTAAACATCGAAAGACATGTTTCAACAAAAAAACCACATCTATGATCCTCTGTCAAACATTAAATCAGTAAATGTACAGAAATATTGAGAAATGTAAGTTGAGCAGTCATCTTCAGGGCAAAAATCAAGGGGAGGGAGGTGTCAGCATAGTCAAAGATAGTGCTCTCTTAATATATCGTTTTATAACTTTGATAAATGTTTGTGGGTGAAACAGAAGTGAAAGTGTAAAGCTGAGAATTTGAAGCAAAGATTTGGTCAATTCTTTTTTGATAAATGAATGGCAACCAGTGTCTTGCTGAAAAGGATTAAAAAATGAAGAAAAGATTTATTGTATTGAATGTTATCTTTAATAAAAAAAGAGAAAATAAAAGAAGTCTTCTTGTAATACAAAAGCCATTATTTATAAAGATTTTATTTTTATTTAACAAAAGCATTTTTATCTGAAATAAAAAAAAAAGTTTGAATTTGAATTTTGGAGTTGAAATGGATTGAAGTAAATTGCACTTAAAAAGGGTTAAACTATTTTAGAAATGAGAAAGAGAGAGAGAAAGAAAGAGAGAAAATGAGAGAGAGAGAGAAAGAAAGAGAAAGAAAGAGAAAAAAAAGAAATGAAAAATTGCTCAAAATAATTTCCTTGAAATTCTGTTCTAAAAATATTTGACATTTTAACAAGGAACGACTTTGCATTAATTTTTCAACTTCACAAGTTTTTGTGTTCAAATGGGGAAAAAAGAACAAATTTTCACACAGAGAGAGAGAGAGAAAGAGAGAGAGAGAAATATAGATATACATTTATCAATGAACCGTATTGCCAAGCCTTGCTCAGGGATTGCTTTTAATGTTCCTTTTGTGCTCATTTATAAAAATATAAAAACTTTTACTTGTTATAAATTAATACAAAATGATGAAAATCTTGCTTCCAATATCTTTTTTAATTAAGTAACAAACAAGAAAAAAAACCTCTCTCATCTTTTTTGAATTCATAATCAAATCAAATGTTACTGAAAAATCCATTTTGAATTTCAAAACAAGACTTTTTAGTAATCTTTATGGGAAATTAAATCTTTTTAAAATTATCTTTAATAAAAGAAGACTTTCTTTGTTTTCTGAAAATTTTCTGAAGATTTTATTTAAAAAAAATCTTTATATATCAATAGAATCAGTGCAAAACCATAAATTCAGTTGAACAGCATTAGAATTGTGCTGCTACAATTTCAACAACAGACTGACTGACCACTAAGTTAATTTCAAACTTTTGAAGTTGAAATTGTTTGGGTCAGTAAATCGATACAATTAAAAATTGTAAGTTTCAACAAGTTTGTAAGGTTTTATAATTAACTGCTTGGCATTCAAGAAGAAAGCCAGAAAAATAAATAATTTTTGCTGTATTTTTCTTCATTTTTAAAATAAATTTTTCTAAGGGAGGTAATTAAAAAACCTTTGTTATTCTTAATTTGT
The DNA here is from genome assembly GCA_034780655.1 of Idiosepius hallami. Lineage (NCBI taxonomy): Eukaryota > Metazoa > Mollusca > Cephalopoda > Idiosepiidae > Idiosepius > Idiosepius hallami. Next base: position 7,689 of record JAUZSX010113386.1, read on the forward strand.
GGGCTTTACTTACTAATTATAATACATTATCCCTTCTATTATGAATTATAAAAAGATTATTTGTATCAATTCATATAATCAGCCTTAGTTTGTTGATATTTAAAAAAAATAAATATTAAAAATATTTTTAGTGAAAAATTAAAAAAACAAATTGGGTTGTGAAGAATAAATTTTAGAATTTGATTTAAAAACGAAACACCTGAAAAGAAAAGAAATTATCTGGGCCGAAACAGTGTGAAAAAAAGGATTTAAAAAAAAGAGTGGAAAATAATATCTGTTCAAAGTTACATCAAAACTTGTCTCAAAGATTTCAAGAAACAAAATTACTTCCATCCAAAAATATTTAAATTATTCATTGATGTAATTTATAGTAAGGGTAATTTATAGAAGATATGTTAGTCTAATCACCCTAAGGTTATGGAAAGTATGTTGGTCTAGTCACCCTAGGGTTATGGAAAGTATGTTGGTCTTGTCCCTCCTAGCGTTATGGAAAGTATGTTGGTCTTGTCCCTCCTAGCGTTATGGAAAGTATGTTGGTCTAATCACCCTAGGGTTATGGAAAGTATGTTGGTCTTGTCCCTCCTAGCGTTATGGAAAGTATGTTGGTCTTGTCCCCCTAGAGTTATGGAAAGTATGTTGGTCTAATCACCCTAGGGTTATGGAAAGTATGTTGGTCTTGTTCCTCCTAGGGTTATGAAAAGTATGTTGGTCTAATCACCCTGGGGTTATACGAAGTAGGTCAATTTCATTACCATAGGGTAGTGGAAAATATGTTGGTCTTGGTACAATGTGGTTATGAAAATTACAGGTTGTGAGGAGATGAGGACAGGATATGAAGAGTTTAGGGGTATGAGGACAGGATGTGAGAAGATGAGCTCCGTATTTTGTGAGATGAGGACAGAATATGAAGAGGTGATGACAAGACATGTGGAGATGAGAATACAACTACATGAGGAGATGAAGACAGGACATGAGGGGAGATGAGGACAGAACGGGAAGAGTTTAGGGGTATGAGGACAGGATGTGAGGAGATGAGCTCCGTATTTCGTGAGATAAGGACAGACAGGACTTGTGGAGATGAGGACAGTGCAGGATGTGAGGACGAAGACAAAAGTCAGGATAGAAGAACAGGACACAGAAGAGAAAAAGACAGAGGATAGGATAGGGCATGAGAAGAAGAAGACAGCCAGTTGTTAGGAAGAGAGGACGAGGGACACGATAAGAGGACAAAAGATATACACATGGTAGACGAAAAAGGAGCCGAGGACAGACAGCTCACCTTGCTGGATGAAATTTTAAAATGCAAATATTTACTTTTTAAGGAAGACAACAAAAATTCTTTTAAATAAATGTCATTATTTCTAATTAATTCAATGAAGATAAAAATTAAATCAAAGTTGTTTCTAGAAATTTTTAGGGGATTTATCTTTTTGTTATATTTTTGGAAAAAGGGATAAACAATTTATATTTTGTTTTTATCTCCATTCCTATTGCATGATGTTTATTGTTTAAAATATTTCAATTATTTTCTTATTTTCTCGTGTAAAATAAAGAAAATCAGGAAAAGTTAAATTCAGTTCTAAGAACATTTTTTTTAAAAATTATTTTAAAGCCAACAAAAAATCTAAAATTCAAATAAAAACAAAATAAAATGTCACTTTAAATGTTTATTTTTATGACATAAAAAATAATCATAAATGTAATTTTTCCTATATTTTTTTAATTGATTGAAAATTCCAAAAATTGGCAATTTTTTTCTGACAATTTAAAAAAATCATCCGATTGAAGAAAATAAGTTTTTTAAACGTAAAACTGAAGAAGAAAAAAAATCAGAAAAAGGACGAAAATAAATAAATATTGCCGGCTTTTTTAGGGGTCCTTCTTTCTTGTGGGGATTGGCTTGCTCCCCTTTTTTAGGGTCTCTTCCTAACTTTTAGGGGGGTTAGCACACCTCCCCCTGCCAACTATTAGCAGAACAGTCGCACGCACGCACGCACGCACTTCACTTCCTCTTGTCAAAGAAATGACAGGGGGTTTAATTGACCCCCAATCAAATAAATGGGGTGACATTTAATCTATTTTCTTTTTATCTTTTCATTTGAATTAATCCCACACCACCGACCGGTTTTGATTTAGTGGGGGAGGAGGGCGCACATTCTTTTTGTAAAGGGGGAAGGGGGGCGTGTGTGTATTTCTTGTATTGTTGGCTTCTTCTTCGAAGATCCGCCCGCCGCCTTGTCCGACTCACTGCTTAAGGATTAAATGAAAATAAGCAATAAAAACAGTGAAAACTTCCATGGAATGAAAGTGAAAAAAAGATGATCAAGAAAAGAAAAGAGAAGAAAAGCTGTTAAAAAAAATCTTAGTGACTTACGAAGCGAATAAGAAGGCATTTTTGGTTTTGACGGTCGAAGAATAAACGAAGTGTTTACAAAAGATCCAAATGGTTTAAGACTGCAAAATCATACGACAACTCTTTCGGTAATTTCCGCTAAAGTTCGTCAAATACTTCGGCTAATATCGGTTAATTCCGGCAACTCAATCAAGGAAGACAATTACTACTAAAAAGCAGATACTTAAGAAAATGTTCGGTATTTTCCGTAACATATCGTCAATACTTGAATTATTCTCCTTTCCGTTTTCTTTTTTTATACGGATGACCAATATCGATATAATCATACGTCACAACAATATTTTATCATAACCTAGAGACAGGCAGGTTTCTGGATAAAACGAAGGGAAATTTTTAATAAAATGCTTCAAAGTTTATGATTTTAAATATTTTTAAAAAGATTATTTTTTTTTAAATTTCAATATTGTTATATTTAGTTTCGTTCAAAATAAATTCAAAATTTCATATTTTTCAAAAAAATTTTAAAAAATTTTTTTTCAAATCAGAAATTTTTGAGTTAAAAAAAATAATCAATTCTAAAATCAGATTTTTTAAAAAAAGTTCTACTTTATAAAAAACTCATTGATTTAAGAAAGTGCAATTTTTTATTTAAATTTAACAAACAGAATTCCTTAATTATTTGTTGTTGTTTTTTCTTGTCTTTTTTTCGCGAAAAGTAAAAAAGAAATTAATTTTACTTGTATTTTTGTTAAAGAGAAGATCAAAATTGTGAGGAAAAATAAAAATAGTGTGTTGTATTTTTTTGAGATATATGAGAACGAAAGTAAAGTATGTAATGTAAATTTGTATAGTTTTTTTAGTGTGAAATTCGTTACGTATATAATAAACAATTATAATCTTTGAAATGATAAGTGTCAAATAAATAATCACATTTTTTTTTTTTTTGTTTAATGTAAACTTATGGCCTTTTTGGTCATCCATAGTTTTTGAAATTTTTTCCCGTTTATTAATGAAAAGAAAGAAACTATAATTACCATATTTGGTCATAGATTGCACGAACCACGTGGGTGAAAGAAAGAACGAAGGAAATAGAGTGAAGAGATAAAAAGGAAGAAAGAAAGAAAAAAAGTCTGTGATTTAAAAAAAGTCAAAAAAAGTCAGACGAATTTTTTATCTTTTCGTTTCCGCCCGTCACTGTTTTTTTGGTGAGGATTTGTTTTAATTTAGTTTAAAATTAATTTTTTTTTTTCAAATTTTAATTCATATTCCCAAAACTTTTCTTTTGTCTCTGATTATTTTTTAAACAAAAAACAAATGGAAAAACAACACAAAACTCTTTAAAGTAAAACTCTAAAAAAACGATATCGGCCCTGGCGACATAGGCAAAAGAAGACACACACACTCACACTCAATGATATTTCAACCTCAACCTTTTGGATCCTGACTTAGCAATATTACCAACTTCACTCAGAGCCGTTTATTTAAAGAACCATAGGGTCGAAATGTCAGTGTGTCTTTTTTGCCTTGCTTACTTAGGGTTGAAAGGGTTAAAACTAAAAATTTAGACTTGATTTTTTTCAAAAGTTTTAAAAGTAAAAAAAAAAAAAAATGCGAACAAAAAAATTCTTGTTTTGCTTTTTTTTTCTTTTTTTTTTTTTTAACAAAAATATTAAAGAGAATAATTTAGGCTTTATTTGTGTTTCACTTGGTCGGTCGGTCGACACGTTAAAATCCACCCCCTTTTTGTTTTTGTACGACAAAAACAACAAACAACTGTACAATTAATTTACACAAACTTTTTTTAAATCTTTTTTTCCGTGTATTTGAATTATTATCGATTAGGCACGAATCTACCAGACCAGATTATTCAAACGAAATTTCAAAAAGTTTTTTATAATATGGGGTGCCCGCCCCCCGGGTGTGTAGTAGTTGGTGCTTTGCTTAATTTCACATACAATGTTCTCGTTAATTGGAAACCTTCGAGTATACCAAACTGAATTATTGCCCTTTACGAAGAAAAAGAAGTTCTTTGGGAAGAGGTACAAGTTTTTTTGTTTTGTTTTTTTTAATGGTTGGAAGTTAACCCTAAAGAACCGATATATCGGCCCAGCCGACTTAAGGCAAAAGAAAACTCACACACAACGATATTTCAACCTCCATCTTTTTGGACCCTGACTTTGTAAACCAAGTAGTCACTCAGAGCCTTTCTATTAAAGAACTATATTGGGTTGAAATGTCAGTGTCTTTTTTTTTGCCTTTGGTTACTAGGGTCGAAAAGGTTAATAAAAAATATTATGAGGAATCGATAAAGCGAAAGCGTTGTATGTGAAACTAGCATCCTCAAAAATTCATTAAATATTGATTTTTTTTTTTTAATAATTCCGTAAATTAATTTGCAATAATGGATAATCTGTTGAAAAACAAAAAATCTATAGATAGATAGATAGATAGATAGAACGTGTAAATTGCCCCCTAGCCCCATCCACTCTGTGGTTTTTTTTTGTTTTTTTTATAATTAATTTAAAAAAAAAACTTACTTAAATCCTTTGGACATTACAGGGCTGATATATTGGTCCAGGCGACATAAGGCTAAAAAAGACACACCATTATTTTGGCTCTATTTTCCTCTCATATAATGGCTCTGAGTAACTACTTGGTAATTTTGATAAGTCAAGATCTAGAGAAATCAAAATAAGATAACAACCAACATTATTTTTTGATAAATCCAAAATAATATTTCTAAAATAAAATAAAATAATTGAGTTGGAAAAAGAAAAAAAGTTTAAAAATAAATCCATTTAACTACCCCCCCCCAACCTTTTCAAGTTTTAAATTAGAAAAAAAGTCCCCCAAGAAGCAAATATTGGGTTGGGTGGTTCTTTTAACTTTTTAAAAATTAATTAAAAGTAAATTTTAGATTCTTACCAGAAAAAATATTTAAAAAATTAAATTTATTTAGTGACAAAATCTCAATTCATTGAGTGTCTTTTTTCTAAACCCTATTTAACCCTTTAGACTCTAAGGGGCCAATATATCAGCTCCAAGAACATAAGGCAAAAAAAAAGACACATCAACAGTTTGACACTAATCTGTTCCTCTAATATATTAAGTCCGAGTGACTACTTGGTAATTTTGGGTCGAAAAGGTTAAGAAACCTCAAGTATAACAGTGCATACAGACAGTATAAGGGCTGCTGCTGCTGACCAATGTTTGGTCATTTCACAAAAATGACTCTTAATCCATTTTTATTGGTGAAATAAATTTTTTTAATTTTCTTTACATTTTATCGCTCTGAGTGAATTAATTACTTTTTTAATTGAATTCAATCCTGCTTCGTTTTTACTCCTTTTGTGTTTGTTGATTCCTTTATTCTAATGTCAATCATCACTTTTATGCCTTTGTTTCTTTTCAGTATTTTGCATTCTGACCATTTCACGCTTTCTTTTCTCTTCATGAATTCAGGATTCAATTTCAATTTGGTTGGAATTGTTTTAAAAAATTTGGTTGTTTTATTTGATGTATTCGAATAACTGGACTAACTATGGCCTACTAAAATATATATATATATATATATATATATAATAATGATATTAGTTAAGTGCAGACACGTAGTCAACAACCGTCGCCAACTGCCTGATGATCGCATAGAGAGAAACTGGCAGTTGCTGACGGTTGTTAACTCCGTGTCTGCACTTAACTAATATACAGACTCTATCATTGATATTGAGCACTCTAACTATAAATTTAAGCAATCTTATCATTAATTATATATATATATATATATATATATATATTAGTAGGCCATGCAAGTACTGAAATAACCTGTCTAGATACTCTCTCTCTCTGTTTTGGTGGTAATGATTGACCATTCTTCTGACTATCACTACATAAAGTCAGTCAACAAAAAAGACTTCCTTGTTATAATGTGATACAATAATATTCACTTGTGCTATGACTTCTTTTGTTTTTACTGTAATTATTTTTACATTTTTCTTGATTTTAAAACTTTTATTTTGTTTTTTCTGAAATTTTCTATAATCTTTATTCCTTCTCATTTATAAAAAGATTGATATGCCATAAATATAAAAAAAAAAAAAACTATAATAATTGTCATTATCAAATAAACCTCTTGTTTTTTTTTTAAGGTTTTGTCTTGATGGCTGCTGTGATTAACCTTCCATTGTTTTGTTTTTTATACTTTTCACGTTTTTTTTTCATTTTTGGACTTTCAAAAAGTCTTTAGTATTATTAGTAGTATTATTAGTTGCCTGACTGTTCTGTTCTCTTCATAACCAGAAATGGACCTTTAAAAAAAGATAAAAAAAAGTAATTTGTCATTCAGTTTTTATCATTTTTTAATTTTGATAAAAAAAGTTAGAAAATTACAATTGATTTTTCTTTTTATGAAATTTTTATTTTGAACCAAAAATCATTAAAATCATTTTTTTTCTTTTTTTTCTCACTTTTACTTCCCCTTCTACTTTCCTTTTCTCTTTCTCTCAAAATTTCTTCTTTTTATTCTTTATCTATGAAAAAAACCCAAAGCAACAATGACAATACAAAGATTAATATTTTACTTTGATAGCCTCTTTCTTTCCCTCCACTCAACCTGCATTTTTCTGTCTCCAAAGATTTTTATCTTCTTTTTTTGTTGATCACATTTTTATCATCCTCTCTTTTAATGCATTCAAATTGTTCAAAATCAAGCGAAAAATACTTTTTCTTTTATTGTTAAATTTAAAGAAAGAACAACAAAAAGAAGAAAAGGTTTGTAATTTTGTCTTTATTTCTTTCATCTTAAATATTTGAAGGTGTGTAGAGTTTAAAAACTCTTATATTTATTGATATTATAAAATTTTGTTGATATGGTTGCCAACCTGTTGCTTCATCTGATTTTAACTATACCGGTGGGGTAAATGATTAAGGTGCAACAATTGTAAGAATTCAGAGAGTGAAACTTATGTAAAGCTAATGATGGTTTCAATCCCACCTCAAAGCAATTGTAACTAAGAATACTTTAAAAGACTTACCTGTTCAGTCAAAGGTAAAGGAATTAGAACAATCTATCCTTGTTGATCGAATTTAGGGTTTAGTTTAAAGTTTTGCGTATGTATTTTTTATATATTTTTTTTTTAATAAAAACTTTTTTTTTTTTTTAAAGTAAACTTTTTTTTTTTAACTTTTGTCACTCTAACCCCAAATGTCCTTTTTTAATATATTTTATTTGAATGTTGATTTGAAAATAAATACTAGAAAAAATGAATTATTTGCCATAGGATTTTTTTAATATATAGTTGTTACTTTTAAAAAGAAATAATTATCTAAAATTCAATTTATGTTCTACTTTTAAAAGTTAGGACTAAATGGCTTAGTGCACAAACCCCAAACACAACTGCCTTAAAATCAATTTTAAATCCAATTTCATGTCACAAATAAATTCAATTTTTTTTTTTTATGCTATTTAGAATTTTATTTAAAATATAGAAAATAAAATTTGTCTCGTATAATTTATGTTGAATGTCAATATCATTTTTTTACCTTTTTTTTTCTTTTCTTGATTCTTTCCAGCCAAAACAATGTCATCCTCCGATTCAAGAAAAGTTGCCATAGTAACGGGTGGCACCAGTGGAATTGGTTTAGCAACGTCTCGAGAGCTTGCTTCACAAAAATTCAACTTAATTCTTGGTTTCTTGAATGATGTCGACAATGCTGCCAAATCCCAAAAACTTCTTGAAGACGAATATGGAATTGAAGTCCATACAATCCAAGGAGATATTTCCTCACCAGAAACCATCGATGCTTATTTTAAATGTCTTGAAGAAAAATTTGATAATCATTTGACGGCAATTGTCCATGGAGCTGGTTTGTATGTGGAAGGAACACATTCGACCGACCCAACGACAAAATTTACTGGTTTTGAATGTTATGATTATTATCAAAGTATTTATCCAAAATGTTTTATTCGACTTGTGGAAAGAGGAATAAAATCAATGAAAGATGGAGAGGGTCGTATTGTGTCTGTTTCAAGTCCTGGGTGTAATTCTTGTATCCCTGTCCGTGCGGATTATATGATGCCCGGAACTGGAAAAGCCACTTTAGAATATCTAACAAGACATTATGCCAAGTTTCTGGCCCCTCGTCAAATCACAAGTAACTGTGTTATTCCTGGGTATGTGAAGACAAAACCTTGGAAACCTTTATTGGAAAAGGTCGGTGATGATATTGGAAGCAAGAGAACTCCAATGGGTCGTTGGGGAAAGACAAGTGATATTGGAAATGTTATTGGTTTTCTGTGTTCTTCAAAATCAGCATTCCTAACTGGTGCTACCATTCCTGTGGATGGGGGTTTGCATTTAACATGTTAAATTTTTCCTACAAAAATTTGATATTTTGACTTTAAGATTATTTAAAATTGTTGATCATGTTTTGAAACCATCAAAATTTATTTTGTTTTTAGATAAAGTTTAATATTATCTTTCTTTCTCATGCTAACCAATTTCATTAAAATTTGAATGAAATAGAATAAAAAACAACAAATATTTTGTGTATTAAAAATAAAACCAATCATGTCTTCCTAAAAAAAAGAATAATAATTTTTGAATAAAAAAAAAATTATCCTTGCCTCAAAATTTTGTTGCTTTTTTTCTTTTCAATTATTTTATGGTTTGCAGTTTTGTTAAATATACAAATTGCAAATTTTAAAAAAATGTAGAATTATATTAAGTAAAAAATATTTACTAGAAAGTCTATTTCCCTATCTATTAAAAAGGTGAAGTCTCAAAATATATACTTCTAGAGAAATTCTACCAAAATGGATTAATTTACAACTGAAGCAAATCTTTTTTTCAGATTTGAAAAACTCTCTTGGTTGTTTGAAGAATTTTCCATATTTTTTCTTTTAATTTAATAATAATTTTATGCCAAAACTGTTTCTTGTTTCCAATAAATTATTTCATCTTCTATTTAATAATAATAGACAATATTTTCCTGTACCCAGTCTGGTTACCATGTCCAATCTGGATCGTTTCTTCAATATCTTTTCCTTTTAATTCAATCAGTTTTTATCAAAATAAAAATTCCTTGATTTTCTATTGTTTAAGATTGTGCCTAATTTTGGAAATTGCTGTTAAGCCACCTTACAGTCAGTCTTCTCTACTTAAGTGACATTCAAACCAGTTTTTTAAGTTTGATTTCTATACTGCTGGTTGTTTTCTTCTTGGTAACTCATCTCTTGACACATTAAAAAATCTACAACTTTCTGGTAAAACCACCTCCTTCGTGTCTATGCACAGTAATCTGGCTAGGGAGCAACTCACAAGGACTTTCAACAAATTAATGAACTGAATATTAAGTTCAATTGAATTTAGTCAGTAGTCAACATAGTCTATGAGACTCACTTTTTTGTACTAACACTGAGAGACTGATGAGTGATGAGAGTTTGTGTTAATCTTTGATTACTGGCTTTTTCTCTCCGCCCTCTTCATCGGACACCATGCATAAACTTATGAATGCTTTGACGGTGAATTTGTGGCATCATTAATGATGTTATTTTCACTCTTTTCATTGATAGCTTTCCTTCCTTCTTTCTGCTTGGCTTTCTTAGCAATTATATTTTCACTTGAATTTAGAGTTCTATTCATAGTAATAGCAAAAGCTTTCCCTCTTGAACCTGCTTGAGTACCTTTCCATCCAAAGTAAAATATATCTATTTTTATTCTTGTACCCAGGGTACAAATATTTGAAAGCAAAGTATCTGTTGTTTCAAAAGTTTAGTTTTGTCTGAAAAAAAAAAAAGTGGAGTAATCAAAAGGTCAAATTTCGAGGTCAAACGAGAATAAATTCTTTCCAACTTCTTTCTTGTTTTGTTATATTTACTTAGTGAGCACCAACCCAAGTTTGGCACAAGGCCATTTTATGTGCTCTTACCCGGGCTTTTTACATT
>JAUZSX010113496.1:0-17982 GCA_034780655.1 Idiosepius hallami
GAGAGAATTGTACAATTCACAATTCTCTCTCTTTCTTTCTCTCTTTTCACAAAAATCGATATTCTTCACAATTCTCTCTCTTTCTTTCTCTCTTTTCACAAAAATCGATATTCTTCACAATTCTCTCTCTCTCTTTCTTTCTCTCTATTCTGGAAAAATGGTACATAATTCCGGGGTAAAATTTTGTTTTTAAGATTTCGAGGGTGTAAGAACCAAATGTGTGAATTTTCATGAAAATCCGATAAAAAATGTAGCCGTGCATAGCACACGCACGCACGCACGCACGCACGCACACACACACACATATCTTTCCTTTTATATTAATAGATAGATTTTCTGGCTGAGGTAATACTGATTTGAAAGTTCTCTATGAATTAGACTTAATTTGCTTTTTATACTATAGTCTTTGTGTTCCTCGATAGTTAAATCATTGAACATCTTTTCCCCCACTAACTGCCTGCACTGCTCAACATAAAAAAAACACCAAAAAAATGACTAGGTAGGGTAGAAAGATTTGCAACTAATAACTTCAAATTCAAACTTCCTAATTTGTTTAACTCTATAATGGATCATGTGACTGTCTTTATCCTACAAGAGTGGGAAAAGGCGCCATATTTTTCCTTTCTACCATTAAGTAAAAGGTTACAAGGAAGGAAGAAAAATTAATGGGGATATTGTAATTCTATTCATTGTAAAAGATTTGCATACTATTTTGCAAATAGTTTTTCTACAGAAGTCAAAGGTCATAAGATTAAGTGATAGCGGACTATTGTTTTTATTCATTCAATTCATAAAACAGTAAAAGAAAATGAAATTTTTGAAAAGTCATGTTCAGTTATATATTTTTATTGGTTCAGATAATTATCTATGCACAAACTACACAAATATATATATATCCATAAAATTTTATATAAAGTAAATATTTTCATCTATAATGTATATTCCCTGTTATCTGTTGTTTTTTTCATGCATTTCTTGTTATATGTATAGCTTACAGTATTCTAAATTATCAAGTTATGAAAAATGATATCCTCTTGATGGTTTCAAGTGAAAGGAAAAAACAAAATAAAAAGACTGAACAGTTCAGTTAACTTTAGTTTCCTTCTTTGCTGGGGTTTCTGTACTTGACCTATAAATATGGTCAAGAGTAAGGATTTATAGTTGGTCACTGAAATATTTTTTCTAATTAAATGGGATATTAATCTCTATGGTTATCTAATGCTGAGAATCCACTTGGAACAGTGAGTTAGCAGTTGGACTTTGGAATAGTACTACATAAATTTGAATCCTAGTTGTTCCATCTGTGTTTATGATTGGATCAATACACTTGGAAAAAGGTATAAAATCCTCACATTCTCTTAATGGATTAAATAGTGCCTAATCAGTGATTCAAAAAAAAAAGGCTTATAAAAAATGATTGTTGATGACATTAATTTTGGGATGGCAAGTGCCACGCCGTGCAGTCCTCTGCCATCATCGATGAAATGGTGGCCATCGATGGTCTTCTCTCCAGAACCTTTCCACTGCGTTTCACACAACTCAGTGATGGTGATACTGTACTTGGTGAGTTACAGGGATAGCAAGTCCCTGTAGCCAGGCCTAAGAAGATTCTGGATATTCCAGGTTGCTATCCTGATTGGCTTATGAAGGTTCAGATTCAGTTGTCCAGAGGCAGACAGGTTGTTTGCAGATAGTCTTGTCTTTTCTTTCTTTCACTGGTGGAGTGGTCAACCCGGCACAGGTTAGCCAGCTGGTGCTTATATATATATTTTGTTTTTTTTTCTAACCTAACTATTTTCGTTTTCAGTTTTGAAAGAGGAAAAAAAAATTCTATTTTTTGAAAATTCAGTTTTTAGCTTTGTTTATTGATACCGTTACAATTTTCCATTTTAATTTTAAACTTAGTAGCACTCCACTTTTTAGAAGCTGATTTTTTTTTTATTGTCACTTTTTAGTACATATATGGGGTTTTCTGAAACAACACCTATCTAAGAACACCCTTAGACATAAAGCATAAAACCCAGTCATTTTGGAATTTATATGGAACAAACTCCACACAATCATATATATATATATATATATATATATATATATATATAGACAGACATATGAAGTTCCATTTCTATATAAGTTTAATTTATACACCACTTTGAATCTCCTCTTTTTATTCTTGGCCCTATATCCCTGGGAAAAGTTTGATCATCATTTTCCTTACTTATGGAGTAAAATAATGTCATTGTTCTAAGAATTCCTTTACCAAAACCTAACCTCTATTTTCTTAAATGGTAACTCAGTCTAGCATTATTGAATTGCCATTGGTTGCTGATTTCAGTTATTTCAAAAATGGATTACATTGAAATAATCTTACTAGTTTTGTTTATGTGGTGAATCAGAATTTTCATAAGCGCCTTTAAGAAAGAAAGAAAACTATTTAAATTACTTTTCTTTTCAAGGAAAAAAAAATCAAATTTCTGTAGATCAAATTCAGATCCCATGAAGTTTTGTAAAATTCATAAGCAGTATTACTTTCCACTAATCCATTAAAGTAAAAACAAGTTATACCTGTAAATAATGATAATCAAAATAAATTATTTTTTAATCAGGTCTTGATTTGTTATTAAGTGTATTAAATTGCTTTTTGGATTACTTCCAATACACTTTAGAAAAAAAGTGAGTTTCTGTCAATCTCTGTCTACAAATAAAACAATAATATTTTATCAGTTATTAGCTTTATAATTAATCCCTGAAGTATGACCATATTTTTAAAAAGTTAAGCAAACTATTGGATTCAAACCTTTTCTTTATAAAAATAAATGCAGTTTTCTTTCATTTTCATACATAGAAATAAAGTTTGAGAAGTGTTTCCTTTATTTACCATTATTTCCATTACATAACTTTTATAAAAGTTTATTAGTTTTTAATTGAACAATCTTCTTTAAGTACTTTTGATTTCTTTTCTAAAGCTATATAAGATATTTTTATTCTCAATATTCACTGAGGATAGTTACCTTAGATCTTTAATAATTAAATTTGAAGAATTTACGACTAACCTATGATTGAAAGAATAATTCTAAATTTGGAAAACCCTTGTTTTTCCTAAATTAATTAAAAGTTTTAACTTGTAAGTACACTCTGAATTCTAATCTATCATAACATTAATCTTGTCATTTTTGAGAGAAAAGGAATGTTTTAATACTCAGAATTTTAAATAGATTTATTTGGATAAATTTCTAAAAAATTATTTTAGCTTTGATTTTTTTGTGTAAAGTGAGAAAAGTTGATAAAAAATCTAGATTAAATATCAGTTTTATTGGCATTACTGTAAAATAAAATTTGTTTCCTTTGAGAACTATCTGTATTCTAAGTAGCAATAATGTCATATTGCTACTTGCTATAAAAAAGATGGAGAGATTTAATCAACATTATAGAAATTTATGAAAATGGTTCTGTTGATTCTAGTTTATGACTGTTATAGTATAAATGCTATAGTAAACAATATGTTCATTTATCATATTGTTTGAAGTGCATTTCCTATTATGTAAGAGAATACTTCAACAAATGTCATAACACTAATGGTTTTGACAGCTTTAGTTTGAAAGTAGATCTGTAATAAATTGCTTAAGGTTATCAATATTTCTCTTTTTTTTTTTTTTTTTTGCAAAAATGGAATCTCTTATGATTTGCTATATTAGTAATGGCAGAGTGACTTTATTGCCAACCTGTGTACAAATTTGTTTATTCTGGGAATATGCCATATATTTCTTTTCTGAATCAAGAAGTTATTGGTTTCTTTTTGGCAACTCAGAAAATAGCTAGCATAAGATGTTTGTAGAGTTGGCAACCAGAAAAGAAGAGTCCTACACCCTCTAAAAAAGAATGGATTAATTGATCAATGGCTATTTTCTACTTGTTGAATCTTTTATAAAAGTCAGAATTATAATAGACACTGAACAGTAATTAAAACAGGTATTTAGTACATTACTTGGTGCTTATGAATAGAAAAGCTTTTGAGACACAGGTTTGTTATCAACTTACTTGACTTTATTCCATACCAGATAACAGAAATTGTAGCAAAAAATTAGTTTCTATATGTATTAAATCTATTTAATGTTGGGTGAATCATTTGTTGATAGGCATTATCTAAAAAGGTGTAGACAAAAATTAGTTTATGATTGCAAGCAAGATGTATACCTACTTATTTTTCAATTTCCTCTTCCTCTTGAAATACAACCATTGTAGGTATACTCTTGTGTTTTTGTATACAATACTTTGCATTCTACTATTTGCTAGGGATATAACACTAAGTTTCTTTTAAATATTCTACAATCGCTAGGTTTTACCTGAGACAGTTACTAATACCTTAGTAATTAACCACGTCTTTACTTCTTTAAATTGATTAGGGAAGAGTTTCTTGATTGGAGCACCCTAAAGGTGGGAGAGTAATACAAATCTAATTTTAAGCCCTTGAGTATCTAACTTGGAAATATTAAGAAAAAGAAGAATTACTCTTTGTGCAAATTTGTTATGCCAAATACTTTGATCTCTGGTGGTATTCATGTCTACGAATTTCCTTTTAGCTTCTGTAAGATTTCTTGCTGCCCTTATCATTTATTCTGCTGACTCTGTTGTCCATGAATTAGATGATAATTGTCCAACCTCTTTTCTGCAATGTGTACCAAACCTGAGATTCTGTTTAAAACTGCTAATAGTTTTGTTTTGAAATGATGCTAGAACATTCAAATTGAGACCTAAAAATCTGGACACAGATAAAAGAATAATCTATTAATTTAATTTTTGAGGTGGTTAAACTAAAACCAAAATCAATAATGAGCTCTTCAACATTATATCCTTCATAGATGATTGCAAAGATCAATGCACTTTATATAAGCATGAAGTAATTCTAAATTTACCTCAATCTTAGCTCATTCATTTATAGTCTTTTTTCTGAGAAGTATAAGGAAATTTTCTAATTTTATAAAATGTTATCTTTATATGTACAGTAGATATCAATGTATATTACCTTTTGTTGTCAGTGATCCCCAGATATTAATGAATGTTTTTTTAATATATAGATGATTGTAGATTTGTCTACCATAAAAGCCTTTAGTGAGCAACTATCTAGTAAGTGTGACTAGTTGATGATATCACTAGGGGGACATTGCATAAGACAAAGTCCACTGTAAAATAAATGCTATGAAGATATTCAGCAAATTATTTACTGGTATTTTGAAATTCTTGAGATTAGGGTTGATTATTTTTACATTTACAATGTGAAAGTAACAATAATAAGGATGAGAACAAAAGTTAAAAATAGATGTATAAATGTTTTTTTTTTAGTTTGGGATATTTAGTCTTTTAGTTATGGTTTGAAAATGGATCATAACTAAAGGACTAAATATGCAAATGCCAGTTTTCCACTAGTCATACCAAAGTTTCACCTTTTGATATTCATGACTGATTGGCTATTTTTATGTGGTAGCCACTCCTTCAGTTGTGATTTGTTTTTAGCAAATTCTACTTTTCTGCGGGATTTGATATCGATAATTATAGAATTGACAGTAAAAATGTGACCCTTAAAAATTAATTCATATGTATGTTTTTTTTGTTTTTTTTTATTTGACTAAAATTTAAAAAAAATCATTTTAGTATAGAATTTTTGCTTTTTAGGTATGTAACACAATATAATTATCTCCATCCCAACTTCAACATAACCAAAATAATTTTTTTTTTATCTTTTTGGAACAATGTTAAGAACACTAGATATAGAATTACAATAATTTTTGATTTTTGATTTATTTTTATGTAGAACCCAGTTGATGAAGGTGAATGTCCTTAGCTTATTTATCATTATCATTTTTTTTATTAGATATAGTATAAAAAGAAGCGTCTTTTTATCTGCTGGATTTATAAAACCAGATTTGACAGCTGTATAAATTTACCTTCAACATCTCTGGTCATCAGTCATTTATAGTAATATTGAAGTATTTTTAACGGCTTTTTTTTTTCTTCCTTGAGATTCAGTATTTCTATTACATATTGATCATTTCCAAAATTATTTCTGCTTGTAGCTCTTGCTGTCCAATCTGAAATTTCAACTCTAGCTTGTTTGATGCCTGTGAAACCATTTTGCTTCCTATTCCTCCACTTCTCTCTCTTAACCCCTTTTCCAACAGTTTTTTTCTTTCCTGGACAAACCGTCCCCCCCTACTTTTTTTTTTCACTTTCACTCTCTTGTCTATGGCAAAACATATTTGTCTATATTTAAAACTGATCAATTCCAATTTGGCCTGTTTCCTGATCCTTCCATTTCTCTGGAGATTGCACGAGAACAAATCAGTGACTCTAAGTCTGGAAGAACTTTAGTACATAAATTTTCTCTGTGGAAATGCTCACTTCTCACAACTCATTGATCCAACCTTTTCAAAAGGTCTTCAGAGTGTAGTGCTTATTTTTCCTGGCTGCTTCTCGGAATGATCTTATCACAAACGTTGTCTATGAAATAAATGGCTATATTTGTAGAGTATGTATAAAAACTCAGGATAAGTATCCCATCAATTAACATACAGACAGTGGTTAAAGTTTATGGTTTTATTTTTAGCAGTGATTTGATTACTATCTGATTTCAATCGATTTTTTTTTTTATCTCTAATGTATCTTGTCTTGGTTGTTCTTGAGTATAAGAATGATGAGATTTTATAAGACCTCAATATCACCCATTTTGGATATTAAGAAAAAATAACTATATCTAAATCAGTGATGCTTTTTTTTTAATTTTGAATTTAGAAGAAAACTTCCTTTTTACCAAATATCATAACCATAATATCATTAAAATGTTTAGAAAATTTATGTTTATTTTGGTAGATTTAGAGTTTTGATTTTTATTCTCGGTAGTCAGTACTGCAAAACTTGTCTAGGGGGAAGTAATCTTCCGACAGTGGATTAACAATTGGACTTTGGAATTGTAACATGCAAGTGAGTTCAAATCCTAGTCGTTACATTCACATTTGAGCTAATTAACTAATTTCTTATTTGGATGCCTTTAGTGCTTAGGGTCTGAAAGTGTATTTATTACCATTTAATAGATGTTAAGTAAAACTAATTTAATGATGATTCATTGTGTTGATGCATAAAAGAAAAATTGTATTCCAGTTGAATAATTATCAGTTTTTGGAAAATTTCTCTTTAGACATTATTGGTTAAAAGTTGCTTGTCCTTGATCACCTTATTAAGCCCATAAACTATAAAAGCAATAATAAATAAAACCTCAGCATCACTTTCTTCTCAACAAAGTGGAAGAATCCTTGTCACAAATTGACATAAAGTATAAGACAGGTGGAAAAAAAGCTTTATCAGTGGTGACAATTAATAAAATTTGCTTAATACTAACAAAAAAGTTTCATTTAGATTGCACTTGTCATATAATATGGAAATAATTTTCCAGGTTTTGACATTTTTCTTTTCTTTTGTTATTTAGGAAAGAATAAACCAAGTAAAAAATAATTTCAAAGAAAACATAAAAACATGATTGAAAAAAAGAAGACCACTTTGATGATGTTTGATAGAAATAGGAGAAAAAATATCTTTGTTTTAAAATTTTCTTTTCAAAGGTTGTTTTTGGACTTTGTTCTCTTTGATGATTTGTCATAAGATGCTGCCTTTAAAGTTTTATTTTTATATAGTTTAGTTTTTTAATGAAAAGGAGTTCAGGTGAAGCTATTGATTTTTGTCTCTTTAAAGATCTCAGTTTTCCTTAGTTTGAAATGAAATGTTATTTGAAAATAAATGAAAATCGTTGTTGAGACTATCTACTTTCTGAAGGATTTTATATTAGATGAATTTTTGATTTATGGTTACAGTGATGTTTTTCTGGTGCACTCTTTTGGATTAAAGAAATGTATTTTATTCTATTTTTGTATTTTTAATAGAAAAGATTGTCTGTTTGCTAAAAGTGTATGATATCAATTATTTTTTTTATAAATAAAAAAGTGAAAACTGAATAAAATACATTTTGAAATCCTAAAAATTCAGCTGAAACACTTCACTGTAACAATAAGTCAAAAATTCAGTCTGTATAAAATTCTTGAAATATAATGCAGATGTAAATTTTATTTTTGTTAAAAAACATTTAAAAACTGAAACGATAAAAAATTTTTTTTTTCTCCTGATGTGGTGACTAGGGCTGTGACAAAATGGTTTTATTAAAAAAATATTTTGACTGTAACTTTTGCGATTTTACCATTTCTTTTAATTCTATAGTTATTAGTAGGGCTATGACAATATGCTTTTACTAAAGTATATTCTTATAACAGCCCTTATAACTACTGCTGCAACAATTTTATTCTATAATAAAAGCATATTGTCACAGCCTAAGTGATAAATCTCTTTAGTTTTTATCACTTGATGTAGACACTTCATACAAATAAACTTCTCATATTCAGTTCTTGTATCTGTAGTGCTTAACTTTACTTTGCAAACTCATGCATTTATTTTTTTTAATCAATTGGCAAAGCTAAAACAGCATTGTCCTAGAATCAATTGTCCATTTATATTGTTTTTGCTGTAACATTTATAGGCATAAAAGAACCATTATTTCTTATTTCTAGCACTAACAGATTCTTTTTTTCTTTTAAGAGAAAAAGTAAAAGTTAAACTGTTGTTCAGGAGTAAAACAAAAGAAAAAGCTAAACAGGCTTTTATGCATATTGCAATAAATTTTAAATGCATATAAATATATAGAGCATGTAAAATGGCCTTGTGCCTAACTTTGGTTGGTGCTCACCAAGTAAATATAATATGAACATATAGAAATGAAATGATTTCAACAATATTCTTAGAATTTATCATTCTTGCAACATTTATATTTATAGGAAATGAACATCATAAGTAAACATATACACATAAACAGACACCTTTTACTAGAAAACATTTTTAAGCTAGCAATACTTAAATGGACTGATCTCCTCAAAAAGGAAAAAAAAAAAAAACTTTGTATGTATAAAAAAAATCAGAAATTAGTTTGGTTTTTGGATTATACTGTAAACCTGACCTCTGTATTTTCTGCCCAGATATATAAATGGTTAGGCAACAAAAATTAGCTTTGAAAAGGGTAAAAAAATTCCACTATGTCTGTAAGAATTGTTTTGATATTTACTATAAATTCATTGCTCATAATTTGAGTCATCATGACCTCAAGGAAATAACTTTAAAACCTTTTGGTGTATTTTTATATACAAAATTAGTAATTTCATGATGAATCCAAATATTTGGTTATGCTCTAATTGATAATCCTCTGTTTAATACTCATAGTTGTTGAAAACAGCACTTTTTTCTTCTTTCTTTTAAGTTAGAAATGATTATAAAGATTGAATAGAAGAACAAAAATGGCTTGTTTTGAAATTGCTTTACAATTTTGTTGGTTTTATTTATCTATTTATATTTTTAGTGAGCACTCCTTTACTCTTAAATGAAATCGAATGGATTTCCTTTGTATAAAATGCTTTTTTTGTTTCAAGGTTATTCTTATAACCAACAAAAGCCCTCTAGATATTGGTTTTAAGTTTGAATAAATGCAAATTTATTTAGATTTCTCACTTCTACGATATAGCTATGTTTTTAAGTTATTAACACCTTACTTCAAATGAGGTGTATAGTTATTGTTAAAGATTAAAACACAATTCATATAATTTATATATACAAATATAAAAACTTCCAAATTAAATATAGTTTAGTCTTTTTTAATTTTATGAAATAATTTACTGCATATTAGTGAGATAGTAAAAAGATCAATGACTTAAGTATAATTTTTCAATGTTAAGAGAAGCACTTCAAACATTGCATAAACTTTTGATATTCATTTTTGCTTTATTACCCCCCAAAATCATGTTTTTATGTCAGGAGACAAAAACCTTTTTTTAAATGATAATACTATAGTAAACCACTTGTAAAAATAACTTACTATTTCAATTTTCACATATTTTTTCTTTTGTTTTCCATAATCCCATAGAAAGCTACTCATTTCACTAATAACCTATAAAAATTCACATGCACAAACATGTATGCACATATGTCTATATGTTATATTTACATGCATAGGAACACAATCTTTGAAAAGTGTTTATACATGATCTTTGTATATTTTTTGAGTTTTTAAAAATTTATTTTATGAAATACAAAAGCAAAAGATTATTTTATCGTATGAAAACATTTTCTCATTTCTTTTTTGCTTTACTTTTTTCTCTTCTCAATTTCATTTCATCCCTTTTTTTAACAAATTTAAATCCACTTATTGTTTAAATTGTCGATAGATTCTACCTCTTCTTTTTTCCTTAAGTGCAATTCTAATCTTATGGCTTGTCATTTTATTTTTGATATTGCTTTGAATTATGTGAAGTTTTAGCAAGTTTTTGTTCTGTTATCTAGTTTTTATATAAAGAACCCTGTTTACTGCCTATTTATATTCTTTTATTTTAAATATTTTTTTTCCATTTTTACTCCTTTTTAGCACTGGCCATATGTAGATGTGCTGCATGCAAGTGTGTGTGTGAGAAAGAAAGAAGGATTCTTATATTATCACGAGTTAAAGGTTTTATCTAGAGAAAATTTGATGAGGAGACAGATTTGAAAAAAAAAAAAATGGCTACTTGAAAAATGATAGAACTCTCTTTGTCTTTGGATATTCAATTGCTTTTCTTTGGTGTTTTTTTTTTCTCCGCCCATCTCCTTACTTTACAAACTCTTGAAATTCTCATCTAATCAATGAAACATATTCATATTATTAGAAAAAAAGTAACTTGTGTTAAATCATCTTATTCAATATCATATCGAACGTTTTATCCCATTTAATACATATCTGTATGGCTTCTAGTATAATAACATTCATCATAGCAAAACAATTAGAGATAATCTGGTTTTATTCATACATTATTTGTAAGAAAATTGTTTTTAGGTATTCATTTGATTGATTTGTTTTTGTAACAAAACTTTCTAAGAGGATGTTTGGTTAACATGATTTATTTACTAATTAACATGATTTATTTACTAAGAAATAATTATGTAATAAAACAATTTGTTTGAAAAAATTTAATTTTTTTGACACATTTAAAAGCCCCTTAAAAGATAACTTTTAAGTTACAATTTTTTTAAAATGATTTTGGGAAGGAAAATGTTGTTGATTAATTTCTATTTTTAAATAATATTTTTTTCATTAAAAGTCAGTGTATTATCTAAAGCTCTATTAATATATCCCATCATAGCTATTACAGGATCCCCAGAGTCTGGATATAAAAAATCTAGACAGCTATAATCTTATAAAAGATTGGCTCCATGGCAATTTCCCTAATATGCCGACTTTCCAAAGAAGTCTGTATTCAATTGATCTGAAGCAAGAATTTTAAGAGACTGCCTCGGTCTACATTATTATTATTATTTCAAACTGATGATGTCTTTTCTACCAGCTAAGAAGCAAATAGGGGCAGTCGATCTGGCCCAGTGGATAGGCAATCAACTTGTACGCGAGTTCGAATCAAAGTTGTTTCGCCTATGTTGGCATGTTGACTAATACCCTTGGGAAAGGTATGAATCCCTATCTTTTCTCCAGCTATGGATTAAATAGTGCAACTTGTGTTATTATAAAGAATAAAAATAACGTTTATTTAGTAAATTGAGTATAAAAATTATTTATATAGTAATTATTCTTGGCATTAAAAATGACGTAAAAAGGTTGATATGCTATTAAAAACAAAACAAACAAACAAAATGCAAATGTCACATTTTGTGTTGTAATTCATTGTAAGAAAAAAAAAAACAAATTTGCTGATTTGAGAAAAATTAGATTTAGTGGCATATCTAAGCCTATTATATCTAATTCTAGGAAAGGTATGAATCTCTTTTTTACTATGTCTGTGGACTCATCTTTAAGTATTTAGATTTTGGTATTGTGATACACTTGTTCCAGTCCAATTTAATTTATTTTTCTGCTAATTTACTTTAAAAATATATTTAAACCCTTTATTATACTTAGCTATAGATTAAATAATGCAACTTGTTGCCTTTAAGCATCAACCTGTTGATAAAAGCAGCATATTGGTAAAAAATAATGGTAACACTTTTAAATAAACCAACTAACTTCCCTCATTCACTTCAGCTATTAGTTATATAATAGTAGTACTGATTCCCTAAGAATTTCTTAATGAAAAGAAAGGATACACTTTAGAATAATAGTTTCCTGAAACCAATGACATTAAATATTAATAGGTTCTCTATATATCTATTTGATTAGCACCAAAAGAAGTTACTTATGGATGCTGAACCAAGTCATATCCTTTGAAGAAAAACCTTTTGTCAAGGCACTTGACTGACAAACTGAAATAATATATTCTATTATTAATAAAAGAAAAAGAAAATTATTCAGTGAATCTTGGTAACATATGATTTTGTTTCATTAAATTGTATAAATGCATAAAGAAAACATAGAAGAAAAATAAACAATAACAGGGCAATCCAGACAGTCTGAAGTATTATTGATTATTGTATATCAATAAATAAAAATGTTGCTTTTGTTGACTGTTTTATCAACATACTTTGATATTTCATATCAAATAAATTTGGACATTTTATCATAATAGTAATTTAGTGTCCATTTTTCTGTAGCCAAACTATTTATATCTTAGTTCTTAAAGTTAATAATCTTAGTGATCTATTCTTAATCAAATATCTAATTATGTCTCCTTGTCTCTTTGAGCTGTTTTGATTCAAACTTAAATTACAATAATGCAGTGTGTTGTATATTACTTAGAAATAGTTATGTCTAATTTGCTTTCTTTGCTTTAATAAATAGTTATTTATCACTTAATTCTAAAATAAATTACTAGTCATCTTATGTGACTTATAATAATAATGATAAAAAACTGTTTCTATTTCTTACTTTCACATATTTTAGATTGGAATAATTTAGAGTTTTTACATTTAATATTTTGTTCAATTTATGGCAGGACTGAAAACACTTGTTATTTTATCTTTAGATCACAGCTGTTGAGTGTGTTTATTTTGCTTAATTAACAGTCGATCATTTATTCTCACAATAGTCTTTTGACACATCAACTCTCACAATTAGTGCCTTTCTATCAATTTTTTTTTTATTCTGTGGTGTTTTCATGTTTCTTTTATATGTTAAATCAATATCTAGGGAAAAAAAAAGTTTTATGTACCAGCTTACCAGCTCTTGCGATATTAAAATTATGTTTCGAACATCTGGGTATTTATCACACTTTCGTTTTTATGCATTGTGACTTCACTGCTAATTGAAATAAAATCTTTAAAATATTTACATAGATTGAGTGATCATATGATTAAAAATTTAATTTTTTTTTAATTATAGATCTAGCCATTGTTCATAATTATGATTTATATTTTGTGTTCAACAATTGCAATTTTAAGTGTCGGCACTGTACTCAATTACCATGGAAAATTCTATAATTCTATAATTTCTATAAACTCACCACATATCAGAAAATACACAATTTACCAATTTAATGATATATTTTTCAGTATGAAAATGTGTTGACATATTAGTGTTTCTGGTGCCTGGACAAAGCCAGGCAATACTTCTAGTCATATAGATTTCTGTGTGTGTGTGTGAGTGTGTATAAATAAATGTAATCTTTATTTATGTTGTTTTCTAAATTCTTAAGATGGTGTCTAGATATCAAAATAATCCTTTGTTATTAAATTATTCAAAAAGGTCAATTTCTCACAATAACAAAAAATTCCAATCGAATCTTTCCTATTGATTCCATGAATGTTCTTCTTGAGAGAGAGAGAAAAAAAAAGATTTGTCCCCTAAGGATATCCATCCAATGATAACCAATAATACCAAAGATGAAGCTCTTTCTTGATAGTTAGATTTCCCATGGTATTCTTGACCTGTGTATCCTTTATTGAACAGCATGAGAATTATAAATCACATTACACTCTTGACATGTGACCTATTGTACAAATCTAGGGCTTGGCTAGCACAGCTTTTAGTTGTACTTGTGATTTTTGCTATTATAATTATCAATATTTTTAATAACATTGGTTCACTGAACATTGAGAATATTAAGTATTGCTTATTCAAATAGGAATAAATGACTAGTGACTGGTGACCTATAATTGTATTGTTGAAGAAAATGGTTAGCAGATTATTTTTATTTTATTTATTTTTGTATCATGTTAAAAACTTTTGGTCTTTTTATATTTGTTTTTTTTTTCTTTACCATTTCAAGTGTGTGCACCCAAATGTCTGTATACTTATAAAGCTTCTATGATTTAAATTTTTTAACTGGATTCAATAGCTCTCATTCCAGCTTTGAGCAAGATATGTCATTTGCCTATGTTTCTTAGATAAAGCATCATCATAACATACATTATATTGGAAATTCTTGAACTACTGTCAGTAAGAGGATCAGAGAGTACTTAATATCCAAGATATTTCATGTGTGTTTTAAACTACGAAAATCTTCATTTGCTTTTAGTCACTTAAGAGTTAATAAGTTAAAAAAAAATGTGCATATGTTATAATAATCTTAAGCTGTAACATGATAGCTTTCATTTGTTCCTCTGTGTATATATAATATATATATATATGAGTGTGTATGTGTGTGAATTGATAGATTTTTAAAAGAAGATTGCAACATTTGTTGCTAGTAAGTATGCAAATAGGTTAGCGATTCACCTTTATTTTATAAGTCATACTGCAGCTATAACCCACAAATCCCTTGGCTTCCAGCTGTGCACGCATTTTACCTCTTTGATCACAATTGATTGAGAACACCGGAGATGTCATATGCATGATCAGGTTGAAATGTCTCTAAGATTAGTATTTTTAGATTATTCATACTTCTATTTTCTGAAATTCTTGATTTATATGAATAACTTTATATTGCTTGAGGAAGAAGGAAGGATAATTCGGTCGAAACAAAGGGAAACAGATAAGAATAAAGATGTCCAGAAAATACTTATGATATTCATACTTTTATTCTTAACTTTATTTATATTATTTACATATATACAACATATGTTTATTTAACTTAATTTTGAGGACTAGGCTTAATAATTTGTATTTAAACTACACTTTTGTTTTTATTTTAATATTTATCATATTAACAATGTTTTGGACAATATGTGATTTAATCTTTTTCAGGGGTCATCTGTCTGTAAATCATGGTAATTCTCATAAAACTTAAAGTTATTTAATCTTCAAATGTAGATATTCTTATTGTGTAAGTTACAATTTGGTATAAACATTCAATATTCAGAATTACTTATGTTTGCAGTCTGAACTAAACCCTTAACATACAGGTGATTATAACTTAAAACCTACATGAATCAATATTTGCATATAACTATGTGTCCTGTTAACCAAAGTTCAAATAATATAAATTTGATTAATTTTTAAGCCAAATCACAGGAATTGAAGCAAAGGGTATCTGATGTTTTGTATATTTTGCCTTTTTAAATGTGTCATAAACCTAACCTACCTTCCTTTCTCAGTGCCTAACCTATTTAAATATGTCATACTTCATCTTAGCATCTGTGTTTTGGATGCTCACCACAATGTATCTCTCTAATAAACAATTGCTGATAATGTTTGTCATGCTAGCAGGGCTCCCTATAAATGCACTGCTTAATGGTCATTTCAATGCTAGATTCTCTGGCTTGTTGCTGAGAAACTGCTTTATGTAGAGATTGCCAATAAGATCCTTCTAAGTTATGCCTGATTTATAATCTAGGTTTTCGTGTGTTGATATAAAAACTAGTCTATATTCACTAAGTAAACTAGCACGTACAAATTGTTTTTTAATATATCACTAAGCACTTTTATGCCAAGGAATTTTTTTACAAACTTTTTTGTCAAAAGGTTGTCAGAACAAGTTTAATCCCTAGATAAATTAATTATGGATGCTATCTTTTCCTTTTGGTAATCACTTGAAAGTCAATACAAGATACTGATTAGGATTGGAGCTTGCATATTGTGATTCTAGTTTTGAAATTCTTAATTACTATGCTTTTTTTTCTGATGATTATTATATATAGTGTTTTTATATATTGATGCATAAGAATAGAATCAAATATTTTTACATTCTGCTTATTAACAGATATTAATTTTCATTCAAAATGCTAAATACTCTAGTGTTGGAACGACTGCTCAATTATGTACATCTGGTTTTGAGGTTTTAACAAGGATAATTGAGTTAAATTAAAACTGATGAGGCTCTCTAATTAATTCTCTTGTTAAGCCTTCTTTTTCTATAGGCCTTAATTATGATATTTATTGTTTTCCTAATTTTCTTTTCATTACTTTGACTCCATAATATAAATCACAAATGAGATGGTATTCAATATGTTATCATTAATAATGAAGCAAGCTAAATATAATATTATGTTGAAGTTTGCCATGATAGCATTTGTAATATTGATTTTTTAAAAATACATGAATAGATCAACATTGGCTATTGGCAATAGGGGTTTGCGCCAACTGACCTTATTTTCAACTCCCAATAGAGACACAGACACATGCTTAAACATGCACATGTGTAGAGAGGACTGATTTCATTCAAGAAACTTTCATGATAGTTATTTTTCTGTTAAATTGTTTCAATTAATCATACATTGTGATATCTTCACAAAAAAGGGAACATTGCTATAATTATTTAGTCCTAATTTCAGAAATATAGATATGATATTTATGGTTTTCATAACAACTGGTTGTAACAAAAATGTTTGAGCAGATTTTATTTTTATATAGTTTTGTTGATTGTATAAAAGAATTTGAGAAAAAAAATTGCATTCATAATTTTTCTTGGATTTTTGTTGTTTTCTAATGAATTTTTTATTTTTTTTAAATTTTTTTTAGGTAAGTGCTTTTCCATTAAAAAGAAAATAATGGTTTGTTACATAATGCTGATAATCAGTTTCTTGAATTATTTCACCTACAAAAGGTAAATATTGCAAATTATTTTTTAAACTTATGGTTAGCTGCTCATTACAATTGTCAATATTTTTGGTTTAATTGGATTTTCACTTATACACTTTTCATAAATAGCTTTTAGAAAGTTTTTTTGGATATTGAAAATGACTTTTATTTTCCAAGTTGTCATAAGATTCAGAAATAAGTCAAACACTAATTATTAATGGATTTTTCTTTTTTCAGAGATGAAGTCAGAGTATTTTCTTATGACCCAAATGTAGTAGCCAAATCATAAATTGAACATTCTATTAAATTTCTTTTAAAGAATAGATGAGGAATTAAATTTCATTTTTTTTTTCCTTATTCATTATGTTCTTAGACTTATTGACTTTTGTATATATGTTACGATCATTTTATTTTAGAAAATTTTAACTTGAAATTCTAAGTTCATTGAATTGTATTTACTCATCCAATTTTCGGTCGAAACATTTTAAATTTTAAGTAAAGAGTATTCTGACTTGGGGCATACTTTTTAATCAAAATTGCCAGAAATTTGGTAACCAAGGAGTTCAAAATTTAAAAGATTTGACTTTTGCAGTTTTTGGCAAACTATTCTGTCAATATTGGGTCGAAACACTTGAAATTACTGTTTTTAACAAACTAACCAACAAATTTGGGGTTTAAACACTTAAACTATGGGATGCAGTTTATTTTGATGAAACTATTTGATTAGTGTTAAGCTGAAAAAATATCTCCTATGGGGTCAAAATTTGGAATTCTATCCCCGGTTAATGCTGGGTTAATCTATTTATTTATATACAAAATATTTAGACAATAAGAAAAAATTTGAAAATAATATTCTAAAGATTATTTTTGTATTGATATGGATTTTGTTCCATTTCTTCTAATGAATTTCTTTGCTCAATGTTGTCATTTATTAAAAATATTCCTGGATTATTGCCAATGTATTTTTCTGTCTTTTATTCAGAAAGTTTTAGAGTTTATATTTTCCTTATGTGTGTGTATATATATATATA